>QGSO01001877.1:0-10941 GCA_011037825.1 Carya cathayensis | reverse complement strand
TTTTTATTTTTGATTGGCTGATTCTATTTTTCCTATTATTTTTGTTGGGTGAAACACTTACTTCAACCGTCTCAAAAGGGTAAAGAGAAGAGCGAAAAACATGTGATTCCTGAACACATGATTATACATCATATGAAGCAAAAGTGAATGCTTGGATGTTGCTGATTTGTCTTCTTTTACAGGTCTTGCATCAAACCCTAACTATTTTCCAACGGTTGTTTTAAAAAACCTATATTTAACTGATCAAATGATTGGCATTCTCAACCTTTATATAAAAGGCTATCTTAAAAGAGCCATTCAACCACTGCCCTCCTTTGCAATCCATAAGCTTAGAGCATGTGCTTTAGACAGCACAAACTCCTAATGCTACTTTGGAATGGCTCATGCAAACTGCGGTTGGGTTGATGATGCTCGTTGGTTTTCAGTGAAACTTAAACATGCATAGTTCAATTAAAAATATTTTTATAAAAAAGAACACTAGTGGTGTGAACACAAATGTAGCTTGCAAAGAGGTAAATGCAAGGTATTTGTAGTGCTTACAAAAATGTATAGCAAAACTTGCCTTTATACAAAGTAGGAGAAATCAGATCTCCATATTTGGTATATATGGTGTTATAGGTTCAAAAAACAACTGAAAAAAAAACAATGGAGGCAGAGACAAGTTTGCTGATTATGGGTTCTTCCATTAAATCTTACCGAGATGCCAATGACCAAAAGTTTAAGAGAAAAGAGGGTGACACTGAAAACCAGCTGATAAAAGGACAAAATCAAAATCAACAATCGGATCCTCCACAGCACAAAATCAAAACACATGAACAATCGTCACAGATTCACACACATGCACATTCAATCCTCCATAGCACACAATTCTAAATCCTATCCTCCATCTCTATTAATCTCATCCTCCACTAAATAAACAAAAAATTTAAATGTAAAAAAAAAAAAAAGAGAGATGTATCGACCGGCGAGGTAGCTGCGGACCTGCGGTGGGCCGGTGGCGACGGGGGGAACGACTTTTGATTTCGCACTGGGTGGCCGGCCAGAATTGTCCGACGAGGAGGCGGGGCGACTCGGGAGGGGGGGTTCTGGCCTCTAGGCGAATCCCGGTTGGGGGGGGGGTTCAAGTGCCAAAACGACGCCGTTTTGGACACCTGAGGGGTTTTTTTTAAATATAATATATATATATATGCGGGGCTGGGCGGGGCGGGGGTCCACCCCATCCCGCCCCCGGCCCCGCCCAGGGCCCTATATACGGGCGGGGTAAACCCTACCCCCGTGTGGCCGGGTGGTGTAATCTGCCCCACCAAACTGGGGCGGGGCGGGGTAGCAGCGGGGCGGGGCCCCCACTGCCCACCCTTACCCCTCCCCACAACGATATTCATCCCTATCCACCACGACGGAGCCTCCTATTCTCTGTACCATATTTCAATCTCGGAAGCCATCCTTGTTCTCTCCCTCCCGAAACCCATCCCATTCTGGTAAAACCCTTGAAACCCATCCATTTGCACCTTCTCTCTCCACGACAATATACACGCTCCCCGACCTAAGCCCTTTCCTCACTATTTGGAAGTTTTGGTATTAGCTTCTCTCCTTTGTTTTGCTATTTGTTAATTTATTTTGATTTTTACTTCCTTTTATTGTTTTTGTGTTTTAGTTTCACTTAGATTAGGGTTTTTTCAAATATCCGATAGATTCATTTATTTCGCTTCGTTTAATT
The DNA here is from genome assembly GCA_011037825.1 of Carya cathayensis. Classification (NCBI taxonomy): domain Eukaryota; kingdom Viridiplantae; phylum Streptophyta; class Magnoliopsida; order Fagales; family Juglandaceae; genus Carya; species Carya cathayensis. The sequence goes on along the minus strand of QGSO01001877.1, from coordinate 9,224 downwards.
AAGTTTCTACCCCCTCTTTAGTTTAACTTCGTTGCTCTGATGCTTAAATTTTGGGGCTTAAGTTTCTACTCATAAAAAAAGTATATTTTTACTTAATTTTGAATGTCAAGGTTTGTAGATCGTTTCTGGTTTTCAATCTTAATGTTATTAGCGAACCTAGATCTAATGATTAGCATTTTATTAATTGTCAAAGGGTGTCGTGCTTGGCTTGGTGGTGGGTTGTCGTGTTTGGTGTTTCAATTTCTTTATAGTTTTCCCGACACATCATAGATGGGGTGGAGATGGGTTCTAGGGTTTCAATTTCTTTAAAGTTGCATTCTGCTTGTTCGAAGCATATATACCTTTATATATATTTTCTTGGCTCTGTTTTCCTATCTATCTTCATTTCTACGTAATTGCCTTATATATATCTATGTTATACTTTTGACTGATTTAACCTACAATACTTTTGACTCTTGAAAGTGAGACCCACATACATGGATAATCTGAAGTATATGAACTCCCAACAATTCCAATATGATTTAAATGAGTATTGTATATCATGACCATATGTGTGTGAGTTTGTGTGAATGCATGTATACCTATATGAGCAGAAAATTCATCAGCAAGTATTTCAAACCAACATGCTAACAAATGCCTCTACCCATGTCTCCAACCCATCAACATAGGTGGGTCTATTAGAGAAGCAACAAAGTTTGGATATCATTAACCAAATGAAACTACTTTCCTTCTTTCTATTCAATCTCTTTGAAGAAGTCAGATTGATAGTAGGACTTATGCATTGATATCCCCATCACCCAACAATACAAATAAAAACTCATTTGGACACTAGAAAAAAAATATACTTTTGAATCTACTCAACAACATCTAATGGATTAGTCTTGCTAAAAGGCACTGAGTTCTTAGTTGAAATTCTACAACCTCATAGAACATAGAAATGCAAATGTTATCCTTTACAAGTCTAAGATGCAAATATGAGCTTACATTGAGTTACTGATATATTAAAAGAACAAGATAAATAGATTACAAGCAATTTGACAAGTTTTTATCTTTTACTATTAGATTTGCAAATTACTAGTTTTTATCTTTCATAGTACCTACATGATTTTGGGTTAATTAGAGTACTTACATGCTTTCATAGTGATGATCTGTGATATTATTTATGCTAGGTATTCTTTTGATGCAGTTTCAGATTCCATTTGTCTTTACTAATCTGAACTTGTGTATAGTGTTTTTTGAATCACTAATGGCATCTACACCATCATCATGATCTGTAATTGATGATTTTGTGTTGGAAATACCAAGTTGTTGGTGTGGTTTGAAAGCATCACTAAAGACATCGCACACTACGAAAAATCCTAGAAGGAAATTTTTTGTCGACCCAAACTATAAAACGATAAAGCAACTTATCATGTTAATTAGCATATTGAGTTTCATTAAGCATTCATGTTTTATCATTTTAATTAAATGTTGTTATTGTGTGTAGGGAGAAGTGAGGAAATGTGACTTCTTTGTTTGGGCGGATATACTTCACTTATTAGAAGAGAACATTCGTACAAGAGAGAGTAAAGTTTGGAAGGTGTGGGATGACGTGTTGGTGCGCGAGAATGAAGTTTGTAAAATGCAAGGTGAACTTTGTAAAAAGAAAGATAAAGTGCAAGAGCGAGAGACAACTCTTTGTAGGGAAAAACAGAAATTATTGTATTTGTATTGGGTTGTCATTTTTGTAATTATTTTTGCTTGGTTTGGATAAATTGTAAGTAAATAGCAAACTAACTTTTTGCTATCAATAGCCAAAGCAAGGAGATGGGTGTAGGGATTATTTTCCTTTTTACGGTGTAGAAACTTTTGGACCTTACTCGTGTACTGTAAAATACATTGTATATATTTATCTTCTATTCGGGTTTGAACTTGAAGCAACCAAACAATGTCTTTATAGTCTACTTAAAGGAATGTAATATTGCAAAATAGGTAAGTAGAATGTAAACCATTTAATATGTACCCTTGGAAAAAAAAAAACAGATAAAATTTGTAATATACTATATATTTCACGTGTTCACATAGAATGATTAGTAGGGAATTCCAAAACCATTTAATATTTACAATTCCTCAAAATCAAATGGTCCTATTGTACAACAGGCAAGATACCACTCCTGCTTCAAAACCCCACGTGAATATACTTCCCAAAAGTGAGGGTATTTTTGTATCTTGATAAGCTATGCACCAACAAGTTTCGTATATCATTCCTGAATTCACCAACGAATGGAGTCATTTTTCAGGGAACAATAAAGCTAGTTAGACAAAACATTACATAAAGAAATGGAGCCAATCTCAGGTAGTTGCATTTATTTACATTATCCTGGGATTGACAATATTCTATAATATTTGACCAAATTAAAAAGTATTAACAATGTTTGCAAATGGGGCCTTCCCCTCTAGCTTTAAAAGCAAACCAACCAGAAATAAATCTCATAAATAAATCTTAGGATATAATGATACATTATTAGCAACAATACCTTTAGCTTCAAAAATGCTTTGAAAAGGGATGCCAAAAGAAGCCCTTATATTTGCTACAGCAGTAACAAATTCCACAGCTAAAGCCATCTCAGTCAAAAGTCAGGTTTCTAATATCCTGCTTACCCCCACAGAAGAATACAAAATCAGAAATAAATCAAGTGTTTGAAAAAACATAATATTATGAAAAATGAGAGTCCTCTTTGGTCATCACTTATTGAAAAGATACAGTTAACCTCATTTCCTGGTGGAGTTGATTGTGTAAGAATGCTACTTTGTGTTCCAAAACCAACTCCATCATCAAATTGACCCTATTGAGATCCCGGGGTGTCACCCAATTGTGGCTCATCTACCAAGATTTTCTTACAAGTCTAAGTTCAAAAACAAAAATAGGCATATATTAGAATAGTAATACTAAGTATTAACAATGCAAAATTTGACAATTATTACAAGTTTCTTCCTCTTTGTTGCCATCTTTTCCACAGGTGGAACCTTCCTCTTACTTGGGGGTCTCCCTTTCCCTCGGACCACGTTGGGGTTTAATATCTTCTTACTCTTCTCCAAGACCACATTTGGTTTTCCCTTTGTTTGTTCGGAAGTTGACTTTGGTGGAGTTGAACCTTCACATTTTGCATCAAACTCATTAACAAAATGCAAGAATGCACTGACTTTTTCATTATATGAGGATATTTTGGTTGCTAATTGCGAACATCTTTTAACCACAAGTTCATAATTCCTTGCGTCAGATCTGTCCCACTGGTCATCGTAACTACTTCTGAGTAATGTGTATCTTCTCTTTAAGTCATTTCTCCAGAGATCCAAGACGTAACGATCTGGCAACACATTAACCTTTTTCAACTGACAAACTTTAAGTGCATGCCTACATAGAATCCCCATCGTCTCAAACAGTGCACACGTGCATTTTACCTCCACCTCCTCCTCGTTATAGTAAACTGAGTATTGGACTGTTTTGATGTGGTCATCAATAGATATTTCATCCAAGACATTGTATTTTAAAATGCACCCTTATGTTTCTACCAAACAACAATTATAACACATTAGGCCCAGCAACTCTACTTGGAGTCTTGGACCTCTTTGAACTTCGCATTTGTATATAAGTTTTGAAACTGCTTCTCAATGTTGAAATGGGACACGCAGGGAATAGTTTGGTTGCTAGAATGAAATCCACAATTGTCTCTACCTCGACCTTTTCTTCTAAGAGTATTATCAAATTGGTCGACAAATTCCTTTAATGTCGTTCTAGCATGGACATACCCGTCGAAAAATGCATTTATGCTTTCAGATCTTTGGGTCGTGCTCATACAAGCCTAGAATACACTCTTCAAGTAAGTTGGAACCTAAAAAGACATTTCCTCGTACAAGGTTTCTAGCCATTTATTGCCAACCAAATCATAATTCGCAAGTAGTTGACCCCAACTCTCCTCAAATTCTCTGATGGTCTATGAGTCATATAATGCAGTCTGAATGTCAGTCTTCAACCCTGCATTGAATTTGGTGTGAGATCCTAATTTCTATGAAAGTTTGCACATTATATACCATAAACAATATCTATGACGAGTTTCAAGGAATACAATGGCAATAGCACTCTTCATGGCCCGATCTTGGTCAGTTATGATAGCTTTTGGCGCCCGACCATTCATGTAATCTAACTACATTCGGAACAATCATATAAAAGTATGTGTGTCCTCACTTGAAAGCAATCCTGCCCTTAATAGTATGGATTGTCCATGATGGTTAACACCAACGAATGGAGCAAAAGGTATCTTGTACCTATTGGTTAGGTACGTTATATCGAAGGTTACAATGTCTCCAAACTACTCATAGGCGGCTCGACTCCGATCATCAGCCCAAAACACATTTCGTAACCTTCCTTCATCATCCATGTCCATGCTAGAAATGAAGTCATCATTCTGATCTCGCATTCTTTTGAAATACTCATTAAGTGCATTGACACCTCCTTTATCCAATCTTAAATGTCTAGCCTTGTCAACGTAATTCTAACTATCTTTTTCTTGAAATTGAAGATTCTCAAAACCCCCTGTGACAACGACAAGAGAATAATAATTTTTTTCATTCGTATATCAGCTCTATCATTGAGCTCAAGGATCCTTTGACCGTATTCATCTAGACACTTGTGAGATCGTAAAAGTCTTGTCTTATTGGGGCTGATAGTTATGTGGTTGTGCACATTTTCAATAGTGGTTACTAGCCATTTCTCATTCTTGTTCAATGTCGCATTTATTTTCGCCTTACAATCCATTTTAATTGTTGGCCTTGGCTTCGAGATATTACTACCTTTAGGTTGGTACTTTCCGCCACGGGAACAACCAATGGTCACATACACAGGCCTCCCATCATCATCTCTCCTAGTCCTGAATGTCCTTACACCAAAACCCTATTGCTTGGCATATTGCTTATAGTAGGTCATAAACTCTTTTGTACTGTCAAATTCCATTCCAGATCTTGGTGCTTCAACTTGTATGTCATCATCAGGGACAAAAGTGGTACCCTTCTTTAAATCTTCATTTATATCGAAGAGCATTTCTATGAATGGAAACCTATGGATATATTAGCAGGCAAACAAAGTTAGCATAAAATGCAGGCAAACAAAACTGTAATACCATCGACGTCATGAGAACTGTCATTAGTCATCCGGAATGGACTTCCCAGATTTTGTTCAAATTCTTCATTAGTTGGCATAGTTGACGCTGAGGGCGCTTCTTGCCTCAGGTCCTCTGGATTACTTGGCAGAGGGTAGGGCATATAAGATGGCATTTGCTCAATTAAGCACGTTGTTAGGCGAAATGGAATTATTCTAAAGAAATTAACATGTTAATGTCTGGATATTTAAAAATTCAAATAAATATACCTGAAATGAACATCAAATGGGCTAAAGTCTTCCGAATTACTCAGCGGAGGGTATACCATATTTACATAAAAAAAGATCCTGCAATTATGCAATTAGTTAGATTCATAATGATGTAACTCAAATCTAAAAAAGGGTTGTTCTCATTTCATAAAGCAAAAGAGTTTCTATGAATCACTAGTTTGAGTCATGATGCTTTCACAATTAAGGAAGTGTTTTTTTAGTGATGTTGTGATTTTTTTTTTAACACAAAAAAATATAATAATACAAAAATAAATGAAAAAATTTAGAAAGGACTCTATGCACTTCAGATGCTACTAACAATTGACCCCAATATTCTAGGATATTAAATAACAGATGTTCTAACTACTTCATAATTCCATGTCTTCTGAGTCTCCTCGCGAAATCTACTCAACAATGATGTCTTTAGCTGCTAAAATCATATCTTAAATTATTCTAGCATTTCACAACACACCATTGAATAAATTTGCTTTAGACCAAATCCCGAATCAACCCCTTTTTTGCTACCACCGAACCTACATCACTAGTTTGAGTCTTGATGCTTTCATAATTAAGGAAGTGTTTTTTTAGTGATGTTGTGATTTTTTAACACAAAAAAAAAATTAAATGAAAAAATTTAGAAAGGACTCTATGCATTGTAGATGCTACTAACAATTGACCCCAATCTTCTAGGATATTAAATAATAGATGTTCTAACTCCCTTCAGAACTCCATGTCTTCTGAGTCTCCTCACAAAATCTACTCAACAATGAAGTGGTTATTTGCTAAAATCAAACCCCATAATGGTCGAGAATTTAGGTTGGCAACACAAATATAGAGTATTACTTTTTCCTAAGGCATACTGCAATTCATCACTTGAAATTGAATTTTGTAATATATGAATGATTTGTTTTCTTCATGCACTCCTTGCAACTTGTATCTGTTTTTTAACTTACTCGGAAAAATAAAGATGATATTTTTTGAACTGGGTACTTTCTTAGATTGTACTAATAACTTATAACTTCTTGCAAATTATTTATGCTTTGCTTCTGTTGAACCTAAGGTTTCAAATTTTGTGTAATTATATATTTACACATGAATTTTGATGATAACAAATGAATTCAAAGAATGAAGGAGTCTCAAGCTCAAGTTGTCCACACAATGGAGTCAAGCACATCAAGGAACCAAGCATGAGCAAGAAGGGAACAAGTTCACATTAAAGTCATAGAGTAATGTCGTAAATCTCTTCAAAATTCGAAATTAGGATTAAGGCTCAAAAATTAATATTTTATCATAAAGCATTAAAATACATTTTCCACATGTGCATGAATATTTTGAAAATTAAATTTGAAAATTTTGAAAGATAATTGATTGTCATCTTTCACATGTGCATGCCATGATTAAAGGTTTGAACTTTGAAAATATTAAAGATGATTGATTGTCATCTTTCACATGTGCATGTTTTATTTGAATATTTTCAAAAGTGATTGATGCTTTTCTTGACTTATGCAAAAGGAAGATGTCTTTGTTTGAAAAATTTGAAAAGTAAAGTGTGCTCCTTTTGTCATATGCAAAAAGTAAAAGATTAGGTTTGAAATTTTTGAAAAGCAAAGTGTGCTCCTTTTGTCATATGCAAAAAGTAAAAGATTAGGTTTGATTTTTTTGAAAAGCAAAGTGTGCTCCTTTTGTCATATGCAAAAAGTAAAAAGATTAGGTTTGAATTTTTGAAAAGTGAATGATGATGTCTTTGACATGTGAATCTTTTTAAATTTGAATATGAAGTCTCATATGCCTATAAATAGATCATTTGAGAGCTTCACATTTACAACACCAAGAGCATACAACTCTCATTCAAAGCTTTCATTCTCTCTTCTCTAAGCATTGAGCCTTAACCCTTGTTCATTTTGAGAGATATAGTTTGTGCTTGTATTGTTCTTATTTCACTCATTGAGGAGTGTTTTCTGATATCCTACCCACTATCAATTCTTGTATCAGTAAAAGGGTGTGTACAACCCTTGTGCGTGTAGAAAGTGTTCTACACAGGGAATCGTTGAATCACCACGTGTAAGGTGATTGCAAGTGTAGAGGGTGTTCTACACGGATCCTTTGTAGCGGTGTTGTTCAAAGGTGTAATAGGTTTCTATCTCCACCTGAAGGAGATTGAATAGTGAATTCGGGGATCCTCAAGGGGTAGCTTGAGGCGAGGACGTAGGCAGTGGGGCCGAACCTCGTTAACATACTGAGTTTGCTTCTCTCTTACCCTTACTCTTTATATTTATTGTTGTTTCATATTTTGTTTATATTTTATATTGTATATTTGATTTATAATTGTTATTTTTTAAATACAACTCAATTCACCCCCCCTCTTGTGTTAGTCATCTGGGCAACAATTGGTATCAGAGCTAAAGCTCTGTTATAAGATTAACTATCTTTTGAGTTAAGATCTTATAGCCGCATACACACTTGCTAGTCTTCAAGTTCTGGTGAAGCAATCATAGCAGAATCAGTCATACGTTTTCTGTGCCCGGCATTAGCAGCATTCGGAAGTTAATTTGTAGATATTCTATCAGGTACTAGGACGGAAGACAGTAAGCGTTTGGCATTTATTGTCAAACATCTGTCTGTCTGACCACGAGCCAAAAGGAGGGATTCTCAGCGAAGAGGCTATAGTCCATTCTCAAGGAGAAGACATAAGGTGGACGAGCTCATCCCTCAACGTACGGAGCTGTCGAGGCGAGCGAAAGCAGCGTACGGTACGTCGGTAGATCACTTGATGGAGTTGGTTATGGGTATCTGAAGTAAAGCAGTTAAAACAAGACAAGGATGAGCCTGAGTTCCGGAAGGGAAAGATTATTGAATGGTTGTGAGAGCTCCGTGAAGACGATAGACTTTATACTTTGAATTTAACTGCTATGAATTTATTATATAATGCTCTCTAATGGTAATGAGTTTAATAGAGTAATGACTTGTGCTACGGCAAAGAAATTTGGGATAACTTGGAAGTTACTTATGAAGGAACTTCTCAAGTCAAGGAATCAAAAATTTATATTCTTACTCATGAATATGAAATGTTTAAGATGAATGATGATGAATCTATTTCTAGTATGCACACTCGTTTTACTAACATCATAAATAGCTTGACAGCTCTTGGCAAAGTTTATTCCAAAGTGGAGATAGTAAGAAAAATTCTCAACTCTCTACCAAAACGTTGGGAATCAAAAGTGACAGCGATTCTTGAAGCTAGAGACCTCAAGAAGCTCGAAGTGAATGAACTCATCGGGTCACTTATCACCCATGAGTACACATTGAAAAGAGGAGAAGAAGAAGGAAAGCCAAAGAAGAGCTTGGCACTTAAAGCTGTTCCTCATGAAAGTGAAAGTGAAAGTGATGAAGATGAGGAAAATGACGACAAAGATGAAGAAGTTGCGATGATAACAAGAAGAATTCAGAGGTTCTTAAAGAAAAATAAAACTTCTTCGAGGAAATCCTTCAAAAAGTTTTCCAAGAAAGATTCAGGTAAAAATGATACTTTAATTTGTTATAAATGCAATAAGCCTGGTCATATCAAGCCAGATTGTCCGCTAAAGAAAGATCGAAACAAAGGCAAGAAAGCAATGAAAGCTACATGGGATGATGATTCAAGTAGCTCAGATAAAGCAATGAAGAATCAGCAAATCTTTGTCTTATGGCTAAAGATGACATTGAGGTAACAAATTTTGATAATATTGAAAATCCTTCATATGAAGAATTGCAAAATGTTTTAGAAGAGGTATATGAGGAATTTGAAAAATTGGGTATCAAATATACTGCTTTGAAAAAGAAA
>QGSO01001876.1:0-44569 GCA_011037825.1 Carya cathayensis | reverse complement strand
TTTTTTGCCAAACAAAATAAATTGAAACTAGCAATACTAAATGGAAAAAATAAAACAAGTAGATTGAACCGTTGTTAAATAAAAATAAAAATAAAATAAAATAAAAGGCTATTAATGTTTAGCCTGTAACCTTGATTTGAGATATAGATTTGTAATAAGATATGAAGGTATTTTTATTTTCTAAGCAAGCAAATATATAATTGAGATAAGGATTTTTTTTTTTTTTTTCTAAGCAAGCAAATATATCATTGAGATAAGGATTTTTTTTTTCCTAAGTAAGCAAATATATCATTGAGATAAGGAAAATGAGATAGATGAGGAAAGGGTGGGGTTCCCCAAAAAACAACCCATTACAACAACCACCGCACAAAAGTTTCTTTTTAAAAAAATGAAGGGTTTTAGGACCAAATACTTGGGCCCCACCCATACCCTACAAAGAGGGTGCCCTCTTAAATGACGATTTTTTGTAGTTCGCACAGCTATGGAGCCATCGTTGGACGCGGTGGAAGCTAAAGGTGCACTGCAAATTGTTGTCTTGAAAAGTTTCTTGTAGCTTGTATTCTCTACCTCATGATTATCGGTTAGGGAAATCGGAAATATAATTGAAAGCTCGACATCAGATGGACTAGACTGTGGCAAGCCAGATTTCTCCACGTGCCAGTGATTGTGAGATGAGGTGGGACAAATCTGAAAGATCTGGAGGTTGAGAATCTACTGGTGCTATTCATGAAGCCTACGGTAGGCCTGCAACCCAATCGAATTTTTGACCCGACCCTATTACTTGTTTTTTGAGGCGGGAGGGGGGGGGGTGGGGGGAACCCGACCCACCAAATTCGAGTCAGGTCAACCCATTTTTTAAAATACTAAAAATGAAAATGAATACTAATGAGAAGAAAGCATTAATTTACAAACGTATAAACTCTTTATTGCTAATTATTACACCATTAGCAACTCTTTTACCCATTATCTCACAAACAGAAACTTAAATTATTTTAAAATTTAATTTAGCCCAAAATTCAAAAAGGGATTTTACCTGGTTTCCACCCTTAACTTGCTTCCTTCATTTCTGTCTTGCCCTTTCACAAGCCTAAAAATGCAACAGAATTCAATCTTAAAATACTATAAAATAAAACTCCGAATATACAATGCCCCATCCATCCCTCTCGTTTCTTCCTTTTAATGGTTGCCTTTCCCTTACCAACCTCCATTCCAACATCTGATCCCTCTATTTCTTTCTCTCTGTCTCCGTAGCCTTGCACTCTCATTCTTATTCTTTGAAGCTTACCCATTTCCATCACCTACGCTTTTCTCGATTGTCGAAACCTGTTCCTCTTTCCACGCCCTCTCACATTCGATCTGCTTCACTTCTTTCTCATGATCTCTAGGTAGTTTTTTCACTCTTTATCAAAGCTACTCCACTTTCAAGTTCGTAACAAATTTTGAAGGTCACAAACCAAAACCTAAAATCTCCAAAAAAGAAAGAAAGAAAGATATATTCATCTAACAACACCATCCATCCACCACTTGGGTGTATACTTTCTTGATATCAAAGCGCTTCCTTATAGACCTTTTTATCTTGCCCTCCATGAAAAACCAGAACCCGTGAGCCAAGGCTGCCTCTATTAGCCCTATCTATGTCTGCTATAGCTGTTTTGAGAACATCGGGATGTGCAAACTCCCTCAAAAATCATATGAGAATCTGAGATGAAATAAGCAGACAACAAACTGAGGGGAAGGAATAAGCCGGTGACAAACGGAGGGGAAGGAAACTTCCAAAAAGTGAGGCGATGAGACGACGAAGGGAATGGGGAAGGCTAGGGGCTAGGGTTGATCTGCAAAAGCTTAAGTGAATTTTTCTTTTAAAAGTTAGTCGGGTTGAAACCAGAGTTTAATAGGTTTGACTTGAAAGCTTGACAAAAACGTTTATTATCAAGTGGGTTAGGTCGAGTCTTTGGGCAAACCAGATCTTCAATTTTTCTGCACAGACCTAGCCAACGGATGCATTATGGCACAAAGACTTATGATGGCCACGTGCGGAACAAGCTGAGAGTGAGCGTCACACAACAAGATTTTTGCTGCAGTTTTGCTTCGTCCTGGTAGATTGGTAGCTAGGGAGTTGCGTGGTGGGGCACGTGTAGATAGTTAGTCGTCGGAGTGCAATAGATCAAACCAAAATAGAACTAGTGGAAATGAGAGATAAAAAAACTCTAGCATGAAAACATATGCATAGATTGGTACTAGGAACAGAGAGGAGGATGGGAGATAAGGTTCTACCCTCTACTCCGGTGGAAACACTCGGAAAGGATGAGTAGGCTTTATAGAAAGAAGGAGGAGCTTTTCTATTGAGAAGGAACTAACCGAACTAGATATGAAGTTTATTTGCTTAGCTGGTGCTTCAGTTCACAGCCCATATCCAACTTAATGCTCAATTTCATCATTGAAGTAGAAATGACTACATTATTGAGAATCCTTTATTTTGGATATTATTTTAAACCAAAATTAATAAACCAATAATTTTACTTACTAGTTGGGGTTCTAAATAAATGTCATGATTTAATGCCTTCTAAATAAAAATTATATATAATATAAAAATTAAAAAAAATTATATATATATACTTACATATATATGAACCGGTTTGTCCAGTTACGTCTAGTGTTAGAAAAAGAAAAATCGAAACCAGAACTGGATCACCGGTTTACCAATTTTTTTTCTCCCCGAATGATGATTGTTAATGTCATCTTTTGTATGCCTTTGGGTCAAGTTCCAGCAACTCAAGTTTGGGCTTTAATACCTGCACACTCACAGAAATAGAAAAAAAAGAAGAGCCGAGTGGTGGCTGACGAGTGTCTGATGCTTAAGTTAGTATATCTCCTTAATAGTCTGTGCAAGTGTGCCAGAGCTTAGAGAGGGTTCTTCGTGCCTGGAGGTCAACTTTTATACAAGGTTTTTGAGTGGGGACATCTCATACCTTGCCTTAGAGGGCTCATGTCATTCTGTTTGTTCTTTGGTCAAAATCCTTTAATGCAGCATGGCAACTGGGGTGGCACTATTAATATAGTATAGAGTCTAGGCAGAGGCGCCATGAATGCACTATGGCTCCCTGACTAAACTTAAGCCTGTGAGTGATCATTGCCGAGTATCTCCAAACTTGTAGTCAGGACATTAAGGGTCCTCTGGATCTCTCGCCCACATACCTATACAGGTTCTCGAGAGCTAGGTGTTACTGGGATGTGTTAACGCAGCAAGTCCCATCTAGCTTTATCATTCATCTTTTCCATTTGAGGGTTGCTTCACAAGTTGGTTTTGCTTAAGGGCTCAGTGCTCCGCGGAGGCCTAATGACTTCTGTTAGAGGAGGGTCGTTGGGCTGGGTTGGGCTCTTGCCCCCCCTTTCCCCAAGGTTCCTCATAGACTTGTTACTCGGGCCTATAGGAGGAAAAGTTCCTTTACAGTTACCCCACCAATTCATATTAGACTAGTCCGGTGGAAATTTATTCTTACCTTTGTCTTCCTTGTTCTTATTTTTATATGGTTGCTTCTGTTGAGCTCACCCACCTTTGAGATGGGGGATCATTACTCTTCTTGGCTCCATGGCACGTGTCAAGCTCTTGGTACTTGATTGTACTCGTATGGCTTTTTTGTCATTAATGGTGTTTGGCGATAGTTCCTTTCTCGACTTTAGTGGCATGTCCTCTGATAGTTGGATTTGATACTTGATTGTGTCTATTCGGTTCTCCTAGCATTGATGGTGTCAGGCAGTTCTTTCTCTTCACGTCGCATTGTATAGTATGTGCCGTGAGATTCGTGCTTGTCTTGCTGGCCTTGTGGGGTGCATGTGCTCCCATGATTTTGGATCCCCACTGTCCCTGGGGTCTATTTAGACCCCAAACCTTTCATCATTTGGAGCCTACCTGTGTTTTTTGCTTTCATCTTCATTTTCTGAATCCCTAGTGCTTATCTTTCTTTTCTCTGAATCCTTTTTTAGTGTGTACCTGGCCATCCCTTTCTCAATCTTTACATTCTCATGGCTCCCAACAACTCTTCATGCCTTGCTCCCAAAAGCTCCAAACATGTCAAACCCTCTGACTCCTCACAGACTCTTAGGGGGTTTAGACCCTCTAGAGGTTCATACTGAGTCACAACAAATCTATGGGCTTTCCTAGTGGTCAGTGGTGAGTCCAGGTGAGTTGAAGTCCCTAAAATCAACCTTCAAAGTGCCTGACATCATCAAGTTCGTGGTGCCAACGCCCCAAGAAGGAGCGGTGGAGTCTGAAGAATATGCTTAAAAGGTAGCCTTGTTTCCTAGCATGTTTTCTAGCGGCCTTCGGCTGCCCTTCTACTGCTCGTTCAACGTGTTAGACTCCCTCCATTTGGCCGCTGCCTAACTCCATCCAAACACATGGAGGATCTTGGTGTCTTGTTGTGCCTTCTGGTGATGGGCGTTGGAGGAGGCGAGTTCAAAATACCCTGACCTCACTACTCGTGAGTTCCTCCTTACTCAGAACCTCCTAAAACAACATGGCAACAAATACAGCTTCTGGTCCATTCATGCCTTGGCCTATCTGGAGCCGCAATATAACCATGTGAAGGGGTGGAACCAGTGTTTCTTTTTCCTTCCAGTAAAGGATGAGAGTTTCTGGTTGGCCAAATCAACTAGTGCGACTATCCTGTTGGCGCCATTTAGTTGGTGAGGACAAAAGCATCAAGCCCTCGTAAACTCTCGAGGAATTGAGCTGGATCAAGACTGTCACCCAAACGATATTTACTCTGAGGCCCTGTTGGATGATAGTAGCCTCCGAAAATTTGGGGGGGGGGGGGAAGTCCTCTGTTCCAATGCTTGTTCGTGGCCAAAGCCATCCTTGAAGAGGAGAGGGAAGTCCTCCCTGTCTCCCAAAGCTGCATCTTCTTCTTTTTCTCCACGTGAGGTGAGCAGTGCTGAGGCCCTTCAGCGGGTTCAGGCTGACCCACTGATGGCTGACATTACTTAGCCTGGGAGGGCCCTCCCAATCCCTTTAGAGATTCCTTCTTCGACCCCACAAGGCAACATCGAGGGAATTGTGGAACTTTCACCATGGGAGGAGTTGCTCTCCTTAAGGTTTTCTTGAGTCCTTTTGGACCCTCCTACTCGAGTGTCCCAGATAGTGGTCCCATCTCTTGAGATTAACATCGAGATGGTTCCCTGGCCCATGTCTGAAGAACACCCTACTATGGGTGAGTATCTTTCAACATGGTTTCTATTCCAAAGTCTCCCATTGCTTATTCCCCCGAAATAGAGATTGCCTCTTGTAAAGCTGTCTCTATAGGGGATGGAGGTGATGAGATCTTGCCCAGGAGGGAAATAGCCAGGGTAGTGTCTTGGGTCACTGGGGTTCTGGTTGATGTATCCAAGGCTAGGGCCGCGATGGTGCCAGTTGAGGTCAACAATGCTTCGATTGTTGTCGCTGAAGTTGAGGCTTCATTGCCCTTCACTTACACTATCTCGACCTTCGTATTGGCGGGATTTGAGGTCGAGGTTGCGGTGGGGTCAATGTGGGTTAGCGAGGTTCCAGCTATTTTGATTGACACTAAGGTCTTATTGTCCTTCACTAACACCATCCTTGCCTTGGCTTCGACAAGAGCTAGTGCCGATGTGGTGATGGGAGTGGCAAGGGAGACTAAGGTAGCTCTGCTTGGCCTAGCATAGGTGAGTTGGCAGTCAGGGGGGCTCCAGTAGTTCCAAAGGGTCTAAGGATTAAAGAGGGTCCGGTGAAGGTGAAAGTTGGGGAGGTCTATTTCCGGCGGAGTTCGTGGGGGTCGATGGCACCATGGTCAGGAATCCCCCTAAGGGAAGGGATTACACTACCCCAAGGTCAGCTGTAGACGGGGCTTGTTATGATGTCATCCAAGAGATGGCCGGGAAGCTTAAGGGGTTCTTTTCTGGGTTGATTATTAGCTCGTCACATTCCTCTTTAATTCCTTTTGGTGTATTTTCTTTTGGTACTGACTTGAAAACTTTCATAGCAGGGAGTGGAGCAGTTGGTGGCCTTCATTGTGGATGACTAGAAGGGGCTAGAAGGCATGATTGACTTTGCACCACGCCAAGGAAGAGAGAGAGAGAGAGAGAGAGAGAGAGAGAGAGAGAGAGAGAGAGAGAGAGAGAGAGAGAGAGGAGAGGTTAGATTAGGCCCTCGTTTAGGTGCAGCTCAATTGTTGGCGGTGGCAAAAGAGGATACTCTCACTCCGTCATCGAAAGTCCCAACTCAAGTCTGACCTGGCAAGCTCATGGGAGGAGGTCGATTTCCATCACCTTGTAGAGGCGCTTAGCAAGGGAGTGAGGGATAATCTTTAGGACTCCCTCAATTGCTAGTTGGAGCTAGGGGTGAATTCAGTCCAGTCCGGTCTGGGGAGGTTTTATGGACCGAACCGGACCTATTCGGTCCAAGGTTTTCCCACCTTGGACTGAACCGAACTTCCTACGGACTGGTCTGGTCCGGTCCCATTCGGTCCGTTCAGTCCACCCTGTGACTTTTTTTTTTTTTTTTATCCAATGACATTTTGTTTAATACTTATGTAATTATATTGTGATATATTTAATATATATACATATAGTATACTATTATATATATTAGTAATACACTACTACTATTAGTCTATTAGTAATAATATTATAACTAATAACTATATGTAATAATAGTAATAGTGACAACTATATATGTAACTATATGTAATAATAATAGTAATATATGTAACTATATGTAATACTAATAACTAATACTATTAGTCTATTAGTACTAATAACTATACTAGTACTAATACTATAACTAATAAATATATGTAATGATAGTAATAATATATGTAATATTATATTAAATAATAGTAATACTCTTATTACTAATATTCTATGTAGTTATAGTGATTTAATACTAACATATTAAATATTAGGCTAACTATACTAATACTAGTATAAATTTACAAATATATGATAAATTATAATTTATACTATAACTTTTATAATATGTTAATACATTAATATATATATACTAGTACTATATTTTTTTTGATCGGTTATACTAGTACTATATATTTTAGTTAATAGTTATACATTAAATAATATAGTAATACATTGATACTAAATATATATAGTTATAGACTTACAATGATTTTGTTATTATGAATTTATAATTAGTATAACTATATAATTGTATTAGTATTAGACTATTAGTAATTCAATTTGTCTATATTATATTAGTAATATTAGTTATGTTGAACTTGAATCAGTTAGTTAGTATAACTGTATTATATATTATTAGTATTAATATAAATATTAGTATTAGTTATAACTATATAGCCTATATTAGAATTGAGAGTCTTAGACTATATAATAGACTAATAGTATTAGTACAACTATATAAGTATACTGTATAGCTATATATTAGTTTTAATTATAGTGATTAGTATAACTATATAATAGTAGACTATTAGTATAACTATATATTAGTATTAGTTATACTGTTATAGTGATTTAGTATATTATAATTTATATATTATATTTATACTATAACTCTTATAATATATTAATATATACTAGTACTATATATTATAGTTATATATTAAAGAATATAATATTACATTCATAATAAATATATATAGTTATATTTCTAGTGATTTAGTTATTAACTTATTATAATTAGTATAACTATATAAATTATAATAGTATTAGACCATTAATATAACTATATATTAGTAATATTAGTTGTGGTGAATCAGTGCTTTAGTATAACTATAAAGTATTAACTATAATGATTAATATAACTGTATAAATTATAATATAGTGATAATTATATTAATTAAATATAAGTATAGTGATAATTAAATTATATTAATTATAGTGATTAGTATAACTATATAAATCATATAATAGTATATTAGTATTAATAGTAAAGTATTAGTATAGGTCACTATAGCTATTGTTGAAGTATTAGTTATAGTGATTTATATAACTATATTAGTATAAGTATAACTACAATCTATATTAGACTATTAATATTTTTTTATACCATATATAATTATATAATTAATTATATACAACTATTATATAAATAATATATATAAATAATAATAAATTTTTTTTTAAAAAGTCCATTCGGTCCGGTCCGATCCAGTCTGGGGTGAAAAACCCATAGACCGGGACCGGACCGAACACCCTCGGTCCCTTGAAAATTGGACCGGACCGAATTGGGTCCGGTCGGTTTATTCGGTCCGGACCGTTCGACTTTCAGCCCTAGTTGGAGGAGCTGGACAAGCTTTCGGTCAAGAACTCGAGGATGGGGAAATAGCATGACTCTGATGCTAAATCATACAAATGGCTGGAGGGGAGATACGAGAAGCTCTCCAAGTCTTTGAAAAATAAGTCGGACTCTTTAAAGGCTAAGTTCCAGAGGGTGAAGGACTTGGAGGCTGAGAATGCCCTGGCTCGTGTCTAGGAAATCTAGAGAGAAGAGCCAGGCTGACAAGTTAGACACAAGGTTGACTAAGGCTGATCAAGTAATAGTTTCTCGTGACATGACTATTTAGCACCTGAGCTCCTGCTTGGACCAAATTGAAGCCATCGTCCTATGGCTACGCATGGAGTTGTCACAAGTCCACTTGGTTTGTGATGACACCTAGTCTTATGATTACTTGGAAGGTTTGGAAATAATGTGGGATCATGTGTCTGTTAATCCTTAGAGCAATTTGAGGTCACTGAAAGTACAAGACCTCCCTCTAGAGTCGACAACGTTTATGTGAGGTGCCTTGATAGGGAAGAATATGATCCCAAGCGTCCTTTAGGACAACCTAGCCAACCGAACTCTAATCGTTGTGTTTTTTTGGGTTTTCCCTTTTTGGGCCCCCCCCCCCTTCTCTTTGTATGTAAACATTGGGGTATGTAAACTTTGTGAAAATATTAAAGGATTCTTGAGCATATCTTTACATTCTTGTGTTCTTTACTCTTCCTTTTGCCCTTAATTTTTCGCATTCGAGGAATATAACAAGTAAGGGGAGGCTATGCATAACAGATAATAAATAACAATTAATTGTAATTGTAATTGTGGAGTTTGCAAACTTGGATCATTTCAATAGGGCATGATGGCATTTTGAGGTGCATGCTCAGTTGCTATTTTTTCATTAGAGGAGACTCACCCTGGAGTTAAGGTTGGGTAGTTGAGATATTGGACCCGCACTCTTCCTGGGAGAGGTCGGGATGCCTTTAGCTAACTCGCCTTATTGGTTCCCCCATAAAGGTAAGTTGTCGAACAGCTGAGGAGCTGGTCCGCTCTTTGCCATGATGGGGGACAAGATGAATTGTCTTCCTCCGTAAAGGAGAGAAGTCGTTCCAAGTTAGACTCTCCCACTAGTTCCTCACGGGGAGGTAAGTCGGCAGTTTTGAGACTAGACCCACTCCTGCTCGTTGACATCACAATGAAGGTAAGTGTCGGGTAGGTTGGCGCTAATCTCGCTCTTTGTTGTGGTGAAGGTTGGGGTAAGTTGCTGGGTAGCCAAGAGGCTAAATCCACTCTCCATCGTGGGAGGGATAGAGCAACCTTAAGGCATAACTCATCCCCTTGTGTCTTGCAAGGAGGTAAGTTGTCAGGCAGTCTAAGACTGGACCCACTCCCTCTTGTTGACTCCCATAGGGAAAGTAAGTGTTGGGCCTGCTCTCTACCACAAGAGGAATGAAGCAGCCTTAGGGCGTAACCCATCCATTTGGGTCCCACAAGGAGGTAAGTTGTTGGATAGCTGAGAAGCTAGGTTCACTCTTCATTGTGATGGGGTTGGGGTAAGTTATCAAGCAGCCGAGAGGCTAGACTCACTCTCCTCCATGAGGGAGGTCAGGTCACCTGGAGGGTTGGACCCGCCTGCTGATCCTTGTGGGGCGGGGGCGGGGCCGGGGGGGGGGGGAGATAAGTTGTCGAGAAGTTTGTGACTGGACCCGCTCTTGCCCATTGATATCACAGCAAAGGTAAATTGTCAGTGAGGGAGATTCGTTCTTGGAGAAGGGAGTTGAGACATAACTGGGGAGGGTGTTTTGGGTCAAGTCACAATTCATTCCTAGAAAACTATACTTTCATTAATAGAGTTTACATTGTTGGCCATGGTAATATAACTTACACGTTTTACACTTTTCAACAATAAAACTTTTGTAGATGTTCGGTGTTCTAAGGGTGTGGTAACTCGTTCCCTTGAAAGTGTCGGAGCTAGTAAGAGCTCAGGTGGTTGTTGGCGGTACCCACATAGGGGCCCTCCCACCGGGGACCCAGTTTTCCTTCGTCTTAGGTGGTTGTCCTTGTTTGCTTTAGCACCATGTTGCCTATCTTGAATGCTCTTGGTTGTACCCGTTTATTGAAACATCATTCGGCCCTCCTCTTAATGGTTGTCGTCCTTATTTCTACTTCATTCCTGACTTCCTCCAGCAAGTCAAGTTGCTCTTCTAGTCACTCGTCGTTGGAGCTCTGCTTGAAGTGTTGCACCCTATAGATAGGGATCCCAACCTCTCTGGGGGCATTGCCTCATGTCTGTAGGTGAGAGTAAAGGGGGTTTCTCCCATTGTGGTTCTCACAATGGAATTCTTCTGTCTAGGTGCCATTCCTGTTGCCGAGTTTCTTCTTGAGAATCCCTTTCAACGACTTATTGGTTGCTTCAACTTGCCCGTTTGATTCCCAGATTCTGACACCAATCTTGGTAATTGTCAGAATCAAACTACCTTCTATTATCTTATATGATGACGCGAGGAATGACGAACCTACAAACGACCATCTTCCACAAGAATCGGGTGATGTTACTTGCAGTAATTGTTGCCAACACTTCAACCTCTATCCACTTAGTGAAGTAGTTCACTGCCACCAATACAAATTTTACTCCACCCTGACCAGAGGGAGGGCGCCTACTAGGTCAACTCCAGGTGGGCAATGGGGTATCTTGGAGTATACTTAACATTTCCTACACTTTCAAACATATTCTTCTATGTCTTGGAGGGCATGAGGCCAGTAGCACCCTTCATCACTTTGCCTGCCAACATCTTTCCCCTGGAGTGGTTACCGCAGATTCCATTGTGTACCTCTGCCAACACAGACTGGGCTTCTTCGAATGAGACGCACCTTAGGAGAGGCATGGAGTAACTTCTCTTATACAGGACTCCCTCAAGTAGGGTGTAATGTGCTGCTATGTTCCTGATCTTTCTAACTTCCTATATGTTATCGTGCAGCTCATTGGTGTCTATATTCTTGATTATATTCAACGCCCACTCTGAGGCTCACGACTTTACCTCTACGACTTCAATTCCCAAAATGGGTACCTCAACAGTCTTGATCACCGTTCGCCCTAGCATAAGAGAATTTTCTTGCCCTAATGCTGCTCGTGCCAACTTGTCCACCTTTTGGTTCTCAGCCCTCGGCACTTGTTGGATATGAAAGTATTTGAAGTTGGTGTGCTCGCCTTCTATGAAAGCTAAGTGCTTTTTCAACTTTTCACTCTTTGTATCGAACTCTCCCCATACTTTGTTGACCACTACTTAAGAATTGGCCCGTAACTCTATTTCTTCGGCGCCCAAAGTTTTGGCAATCATCAAACTAGAGAATAAGGCCTTGTACTCTGCCTCGTTGTTGGTGGTTTTGAACGCCAACTAAATAATATAATCATGCTCTTTGCCCATATCTTTAACAATTTGCTCCCTTACTTCCCCTCCAACCTAGCAAGATGAGCCATCAACGTAAACCTACGAGGGCTGGATTGGAGATGCATGTTCGACTTCTTCTAGGAAGTCGGTGAATTCTGTCTCAAAATCTGCCAATACCTGTCCTTTAATAGCATCTTGGGTACATATTCAATGTCGAACTTGCTCAACTCCACTGCCCAGTTCATCAGACATCCCGAGGCATTTGGTTTTTGCAAGATTTTTTTCAGGGGAGTTTCGGTCATGACCCTCACCAAGTGAGATTGGAAATATGGGCAAAGGCGTCGGGTGGTTACCACTGAGGCGAGGCGAGCTGGTCCATGCGTGGATATCTGGCCTCTGTTCCTTGGTAAGCCCAGCTGGTGTAATACGCAAGATTTTAAACCCCCTTTCATCCCGTACCAAGGCTGAGGATGTCGCATGCTGGGAGACTACCAAGTGTAGAATTAAGGTCTCCCCACATATAGGCTAGCTGATATTAGGGGGCTAGTGAGGTATTTTTTGAGAGCCTTGAATGCTCGGTTGTACTCGCCATCCCATGTTTGTGCCTTTTGCAACATCTTAAAAATGGTAGGCATTTGTGAGTGGACCTTGATACAAATATGTTAAGGCCACTACTTGGCCAGCGAGTTTCTGCACTTCGTTGATGTTTCGAGATGAGGCCATGTAGAGTATAGCCTCCACTTTCTTCAAGTTAGCTTCTATTCCCCATTCTAAAACCATGAAGCCTAGAAACTTACAGGAGCCCACTCCGAAGGCACACTTCGCCGGGTTGAGTTTCATCTGATATTGCCAGAATAGTGCAAAGGCTTCACTGAGGTCGGTAAGGTGGTTTTCAGGAGCTCCACTCTTGACTAGCAAATTGTCCACGTAGACGTTCATATTTCTTCCTATCTAATCTTTCAACATGCAGTTGATCAGTAGCTAATAGGTGGCCCCTGCGCATGGTCAAGTAGTAGTACAACCCCATATTAGTGACAATCAAAGTCTTCTCCTCATCATCAAGATTCATGCGGATTTGGTTGTACTCGGAATAGGTGTTCACAAAGCTAATCATGCGATGGCCTGCAGTGGAGTTGACGATCAAATCGACACGAGGTAACAGGAAGCTATCCTTTGGACATGCCTTATTCAAGTTGGTGAAGTCGACACACATTCTCTATTCTCCCATATGAGGCATGCCGCGAGTTACCGGTTAACCTCTGCAACGATGGCAGCGTTCTTCTTAGTACTAAAGTTTTGGTGTTTTTATCTGACCCCCTTGGCCTCCGAGTTCAAGCTCAGGTAGTGTTGCATAATCTTTTAGTCGATCCCAGGCATATCCATGTGACTCTAGGCGAAGACATCCTAGTGTTCCATGAGAATTCGTTTTTTGGCATGTCTCATTTCTGGCACCATTTCGTTGCCAATCTTGGGTTGTGATTTCAAGGTGGCTTAGATCTAGGAGTACTAACTCCAATGGCTCGTTTGGATTTACCTTCCTAAGGGCTTGTTCGTCTTGGACTTCTCCATCCATCGCAACGTGTTTAGACGGTGGTGGGGAATGTGATCATTTTCTGGGTGGTGGATTACGTGCACCCCGTCATCCCTTGGATTCAATTCTAGTATGTAGCACTTGCATGCCAATACCTATTCACCTTGAGTCTCCCCTACTCCCTGGGAGGTCGAGAGCTTCATCTTTAATTGATAGGTTGACATGACCGCTCTCGAGCACTTGAGGATAGGCCTGCCAAGTATGGCGTTGTATGGAGAGGGAGCTTTTACCACTATGAAGTCGGCCATCGCTGAAGCTGTGTAAGGGGCCTTCCTTGCTAAGACAGATAGGGTGATGGTGCCTATCGGTTGAACCATATCCCCTTTCAATGGCATGGGCGTTGGTAGAAGATGGGTGGGATCAATCCTCATCTGAGTGAAGGCTTCCCAAAAAAGGATATCTGCAGAGCTGCCATTATCGACAAGGATCCTTCTGGTGGTGAAGTTGGAAATTAGTATAGTTACTACCAAAGCGTCATCATAGGGGTAGAGGGCCCCCTCCTCATCGTCCTCTCCGTAGGAGATGATGGGCAAGGGCTCACCCCTTCTATGTTTGGTGGGACAGTATTCAGCTGAGTATACCTCTTGGTACTGTGCTCGCTTGGCATGTGCCTTCCTATCGAATGAGGTGGCTCCCCCACTGGCAACCCCTCCCTCAACAGCCGCAATGGTTCTGATTTCACCCAGCGGGGGCCTTTCTTGGGGCAGCGTTTGGGGGGACCATGAGGTGGCCTCTGTTTGGCGATTCTTCATCTCAGGCTTACTTCCTCCTTGGTCTGACGAGCCTTTCTACACTTCTCTCCCATGACCTTCTTCTTTGCTCTTGGTCCTTTCTTCAGCCAGGAGGGTACCAGGTCTTGATCGCTCCATCTCTTCTCTTTCCTCCTATAAGGAAATGCAGTCCTCCGTGTTATGGTTGGTGGATTGGTGGTAGATGTAATAATGGTGACTATTGCTCTTGTAGCTTACTTCTCGAGTGGCGGGCAGGTCTTCTTTTTGGATAGTGAGTGCCGCCCGATAAAATTGAAAGCCCAAGCCTCTCTTGGGGGCTTCTTCCCTCCTGTTGTCATGTAGTTTCTTCTCCGTCTTTTCATGGGCCCTGCCCTTGCTCGATGCCTTCCCCTTTCTATCGGCATGCTCCAATTCTTTCATCTTAAGCTCGGTCAAGGCCTAGAGTGCATTCTTGGCGTTGATAAAGTTGTTGGCCTGATCCATAAATTCTCGCAGCATGGCAAAAGTTCTCCTAGCTAATTCTGCCATAAATTGGGATCGAGGCCATACCCCCCTAATACTACTGCCAAAGTTATTTGCTCATCTTGGTCATTTGCTACCATGTGCTCCTTTGTTGAACCTAGACATGTATGCCTTTAGGCCCTCATCTTCCCCTTGCTTGATGGTGAGGAGATAGGCCACGGGGTGACCCTTTCTTCGGCTTGCCATAAACTTTGTAAGGAACAGGCAAGCCAGCACCCTGAAGCTATCTATGGATTCGGGCATTAGAGACCTGAACCATACTCTGGCTACTCCCCCCAAAGTCAACGGGAAGGCCTTGCAGGCTACTTTTCTTGGGAAATCCTATACATGTGAGCTTTGAAGGTCTCCAGGTGTTCAAGGGGGTCCTTGGTCCCGTCTTACATTTCCATAAGAGGAACTCGGAACTTGGGTGGCAGTGGCACTACCATTTCCTTAGTGTTGTAGGGTAGGGCAGTTTTGATGAGTAACTAGTCTACTGACGATGACATACCCATCCTTTTTGCCATCTTTTATTACTTCCTTTTGAGATTATGCAACTCACTCTGCGTGTTCCTCCTTTCTTCCTCTGTCACCTACTCTAAGTGTCTCGTTCTTTTATCAGAGGGTCTCTACTTCAGTAGTCAGCTTTCCCACCAGTTGTTCCATCACCGCTAGCCTTGCTTCCATGTTCACTTATGTCGCTTCTTATTGTCCCCAAGTTGTCTAAGAACGGGTTGTCGCAAGCATATGAAGGACACGTGAAGTCTATAGGAATCCCACAGATGGCGCCACTGTTATTGACCTCTTTTGTACAACTTTGGACTGGGTTTCAAAAACTTGAGTCTAAGCCTTTATACATACACATTCACGAAAACAGAGAAAGGGGGAGAGTCGGGTAGTGGCCGAGGAGTCTCTGATGCTTAAGTCAATATATCTCCTTAGTAGTATGTGTGAGAGTGCCAAAGCATATAGAGGGTTCTTCGTACCTGGGGGTCAACTTTTATATGAGGTTTTTGGATGGGGACACCCTGTACCTTGCCTTAGGGACGACATGTCACTTTGACTGTCGTTTGGTCAGAATCATTTAATTCGGTGTGGCTCCTAGAGTGGCACCATGAATGCGGCATGGCTCTCTGACTAAATTTTAGCCTGTGAGTGGTCATTACCGGGTATTTCCATATTTGCTGTCAATAGATTGAGGGTCCCCTGCATCTCTCACCCACCTGCCTGTACAGGTTCACAAGAGTTAGGTGTTACTGAGGTGTGTCGGGCCAATGAGTACCATTTGTCCTTATCGTTCGTCTTTCCTACATGAGGGCTGCTTTCACGAGTTGATTTTGCTTATGGGCCCAATGCTTTGTGGAGGCCCAATGACTTCCCTTAGAGGATGGTCGTTGGGCCGGGTTGGGTTCTCCCCCTCCTTTTCCTTAAGGTTCCTCATGTGCTTGTTACTCGGGCCTATAGGTGGGAAAGTCCCCTTACAATGATATTCAGTTATACTATGCTAAAAAAGTTTTGAATATGAATATTTTGAACTATCGCTATGTTATTTTGATAACATATTTTGGTTCTGAATTTTGAAACTAAAAATGTTTTGTTATGCATTCCAAACTTTGTAAATGGTTCATATTTATATACTAGTATATGTTCTCTGCTTACTGAGTTGTTGATAACTCATCCCTTATCTCAACAATATTTTCAGATGTTTTGGATGTTTCAGCTAAGGATCATGAATAGGAAGAATGGGCAAGACTATTTGAGGAAAGTGGATTAAGTATTAAAAGGCTAATTTAATTATTGAAGAGTTTTATATAGTTGGGATTGTTTTTATATATGTTGACTTGGTAATTTCGAGGGCTGACGTTTAATTTGAGACTTTTTGGTGTATTAGATTAATTATATTGGAGTAGTTAATTTGAAACAAGGAGTTTGATGTGCCATTGAGACTTTACAATTTCTATATGTACTGTGAGATGTGATTTTTAAGTGACAATAAATAACTCTCCGACCCAATTGGGTACGGGACGTTACATAAGCACTTTCATTAATTTTACCATTAGAAATTAACTGCATGATTGCCACGTGACATCCACAGGCCACATATCAATCTCTCATTCGTTGTCATGGGTGTTGATGCCAGCTATAAGCCAAATAAGGAATGACTCGTGGCCTGCATTGAGTTTTCTTCATCTTTGGCCTTGCTTCTAGTGATATGTTTACACAACCAAGAGTAACCTTCAGGACTTAAGCATCTGACTTCTAATGGCAAGTGATGTTCTGCTGATATTAGGGTCAAGGATGTGATCCCATTTGCCTTGTCTGATTGAGTTGCTTAAGGCCCACTTGGCCAACTCAATTCCCTCACTAACAACTGGTTTTCCATTTGGCAGTTCCAGGAAAATGACCCCAAAATTGTAAATGTTCCCAGCCATTGTTACTCTCATCGTGTAAGCATACTCTACCAACCACCAACAAATAACATGAGATGTTTAGACACTAACAGTAGACATCATTAATCAAATTGAGAAAGGAATTCAATTGAAGGAAGGCATGCATGGCCAAGGAGAAGAATATGATGTCACTAAACAGAAACAAACCAATATATTATAAGATGACTTCACAAGGATTGAAACATGCAAAAAATTAGAGGCTCGTGAGTATTATGTGATTTTGGAAACCTCAAATATGAGGAAACGGATTGTAGTGCTCTTTTGAGGGATCGATCATCTTGCATGGCTCAATATCTCCAATTTGAGGTTCCTTGAGGGACTTCAACATGATGTTTTCGATTGATAGATCAAGTAGTAGTATCCGGCTGGGGGCAGAACCTTGTAGAAAAGAAATACCATAAGCGACTCCAACTACTATGCTGTATCTGCTCGCCCAATTCAAAGCATTTTCCAGGCTACCATGAAGAACGTCAAAAAGGGTTCCCTTTGGAGAAAATTCATTAAACAAATAAGCATTGTTAACAGACAAAACATAGACTAAAGGAGTCATCACATTTGAATTGCTCAGATTCCCCAAAACCTCCAACTCTTGCCAGAATTTAGTGTTAGTACTGTTCATCCAGGTTCTAGCTCAGGAATCCAGGTATACTTAGACCAAAACCCGGGTTTCAAACCCAGGCTAGAACTCGGATGAAATCAGTTTTAAAAATCAGGAACTCGGGTTTCTAGGTTGTGTTCTTTTTTAACAACCTACAGTAGTACTCTATCTTTTTTTTTTAGTAAATAATATGTGATATTGATACATGCATGAGAGTTTTTGTTCAACAATTTAAAAAAAAAAAAAAAAGATGGAAAAAGTGCCCATCCACATCCACAATGTTCAAACATACGTGTACAGTACTACTGTAGGTTGTTAAAAAAGAAAAAGTACCAGGTTTTAAACTCAGGTTCTGGGTTTAAACCAGGTTCCCGAACCCAGTGTACTTGGATTATTTTTATCCTGGTACCGGCATGGGTTTTCCCGGTTATCCAAGTTCTAGACCCGTTGAATAGGCCTATTTATCGTGGCTACCGAATTGGAATATCTTATCACTCCAATTAATCTTGTTAAAAAAGTAGCTTGATTGGGATGGCATGATGACTTTGTAACAGCTTGAAAACCAAGTCTTCTGCACAATGGTTTTTGGGTATCCAACTACTTACATAGCTTTGGTGAAGTTGATATTCAATCTGTGGATTCCAATGCAGTTAATAGATTGCCTTGGATGAATTGAGGAGGTGGAAGATTATAATACCCTGCTCCCCATAGTTAATAATAAAGTCCCTTTTAAAAATTTTCGAGAAAGCTAGAGTGCTACAACTGAACTTGACTTAAAAATACTTCTTCTTAAAGAAGTACCAAGTACAAAGATTCTTTATAATAAATAGAATCGTTTTATATTAAAATACTAAAATAATAAAAGAGAGTATACGGAAGCATTTATTAAAATTTCTCAAAGTTCGTGCCATAAAAATCATAACTTAACATATTTGTACATGATCTAGGCCACCTCATCCTGCAACTTTATCGTCAGATATATCCTAATTTGGGGTGGTTTAAAAATATAAAAACAAACTAAAATAAGTTGATGACTTAGTAAGAAACTCATCATAATGTAAACATACTTAACATAAGGTTTTCATAAAATATTTTATGCTAAGAATTTAAAATCATGACTTATTATACTGATATTTATGCTATGTACGATTGATTTATATGACTTAACTGACTGATCTGACTTATATGACTGGCCAACATACTTAACTATGTGTACAAAGTTGTTGTTAATTGAAATAAATTACTAATATGTACCAAAATTTATTAAATTATAATCTATTTGATAATTCGAATGAGAATGAATTGTTGAACTAGAGAGTTTAAAATAACGAAATTAAATAAGCAAGTTGAGATCAAGGAAACAAGATTATAGGGTTTCCAATTTACTATAACTGATCCTATGCAAATTTCCTACTTAAACTAATTGCAATTATTTCCTTTTGTAGATAATTGGGTCTCTAATTTATACATTAATCTTTTTCAAGCATTAACAAAATATCCCAACAAGCAAATTTTCTACATCTCTGTGAAAACTCTAAACCTGTCAAAATTCATTAAGAATAAGAAACCCTCAAAAAGATTTCACAAGTCCATAGATATCTCTATCCTACATATTCCTTGTGGCATCTCAAACATAGGCTGAAACAATTGTCACTTCTCAGTCTCAAATTGAATCCCAAATCATCAAAATGTTGATCAATCATTCACATGCATTAAGTTCAAAATGAAATACTCAACAATATGAAACAACTACTAAATTAGTTCGATTAAAGAAAGATTCACATAATCATAGTTAGGCTACATCAAACTATCATAACCCTAGAAAATGGAGATTAGTTCATAATAAAACTGAATAAAAACATATCAAAGAGTTTAACGTCAAGAAATTGAAAGAAATTTGGAATGAAGAAAAAATAACTCAAAAACCAATATTCTCCTTGATGTCTTGCTCCCTTCGATTGCTCCCAATAAAGGAATACCTCCAAAAACCAAAAAAAAAAACCAGCGTCTCACTCCTTCTAGAGTGATAGACTCTTGATGCTTTCCTTCATTAGGGCCATCCTCACAAGGAAAGAAAATATTTCCCAAATCCAAATTGTAAATTCTACAAATTTTCGAGCTCATATTATGGGACATTTTTTGCTAGGAAAACATTGGAATTACAAAACTTCTATCTAAGGAACAATTGTAGCCCGTTAAACTAGCCTTTCAACGCTTTTTGAAGTAACTCAATACGATGTCGGATGAGAAATATATGGTGAGACTACTTGAGAATGTGCAGAGACGTTTCCAATTCGAGATTACATTAAACCCACAATCCCTTCGATTCAGCTTTCATTTCTTTTGATTGGGTTGGGCCAAGCCCACTTGAATTGAGCTCTATCTTTTGGGCCTTGGATTTATTATTTTTAGCTTTATCTACCATAAAATCATTGAAACATCAATTAGGATTTAACTCTTTATAAACTAGCACTCAAATATCATTAAAAGTCCCAATTATACTTATGTATTAGCAAATAGATGTGAAAAATAATATTTAAACTGTACTCTTATGCACTTTATAAGTTGTGCACTAACTTCCCCTGCTGTAGCAAAGGAAGCCAAATGTGTAGTACTCTGGATTACTACGATGGACCACGCTTGAGTCCGCCCATCCTAAAACTGTATTGGTATCATGCATTTGAATGATCATCTAATTAACTGTTATGAGGTTATTTTATACTTGATCTTATGAAAACTTACGTGTCTTATGTAACGTGAGATGCATAATACATACATAACTATACTATGCGGAATGAAATGTGATGAATGACGTGCTTGCAAATATCATGACATGTATGATATGTAAACATTGACTTTGAAAGAACTGACTTTAATAATAATATATATAACTAACTAACATGTACTAATCCTAATTTTATGATCAAGTTACCTACCTTGTAATGTTGCTCCATAAAATTGTCAACACAAAATCGATCATGGTGCTGGACTATGAGGTTTATGGTTTTTTGCCGAAATAACATGTGGAAGGAAGCTATTTATAGAGAATTTTGCGAAAGGGTCGTCACCAGTTTGAGTTCGACTCGGTTAAAGAGTTTTAACGTGAAGATGACTTGTAGAGTTGTATCCTTGTTGGAAGAGGATGCTGATGAGTTCAAGTTGGAGTCGGTCACAATCATTTAAGAATAGAGTTTAAATTTAAAAATATAATTTAGTAGTTCATTTAATGTAGGATTAGCAGTGACTGAGACTGCGTAGGAAACTTCAATCAATGATGATATTAAATTGAAATAAATTTCTAATGACCAATCTTTAAATTCTAAAAAGAGTCTAACTCGTTCAATAAATAATAAATAGAATTTAACTTAGTTATTCAGCCTAATTAAAATTCTTAATCAACTTTAATAATTTATCATTAGCGGGCTTATCCAATATAGCCTATTAAATATAATTTAGGCCCAATAATGTAAAAATTATTAATATCTCAACCTTAAAATTATTGGGCCTGGTCATTACGAAGATCCTCTGCTGATTGTGGTTGTTCATCATTAACCCTGTAATATCGTCTTGAGATTGATATCGCAAGGCCTGTGGCTACCCCAACAGTGAAAAGGGTTGCTGCAAACCCAACCAGAATCGAAGCGGCAACTGATTTTCCCTTCTCTGCTGATTTTGGTGAAGTGTTTGATGTTAAAGTGTTTAATGTTGTAGCGTTAATAAGATGCTCATTTCCGCTTGCTTCAACAGTAAGCCATGACTGAAACTTTGGAATACTTCCAGATAGTTGATTGTTAGAAAGTAGCAACCGTGTCAAGGATCCCATTCCCTCAGAAACGTCGGAATTTCCCCTTTCAATTGATTGTTTGAGAGATCCAAAACTTCCAATCCTGTAAGCCGTTGAAAAGAAACTGGAATAGATCCCACAAGGAGGTTGCTGCTGAGATTTAGAGCAATCTGCAATGTTGCCGGCATCACTGGAATCCTACCGGTAAGTTGGTTTCCTCCGAGCTGGAGTTCTAACAGAGAATTCAAACGGGAAATATCGTATGGTATCGAACCACCGAGACTGTTACCTTGTAAATTCACGTTAATAAGGTTTCGCATGCTTGAAATCGAAGAAGGTATTGAACCGTTCAGCAAATTCCAGCTGACATTCAGTACAGACAATTTCTGTAGTCGAGCAATTTCAACCGGGATTTCTCCAACCAGCCTGTTGGATTGAAGCTTCATAACTTGAAGATGGCTTAGATTTCCCAACTGTCCCGGCAAAGTACCAGTCAGGTTATTCCCTGCCAAATCTAACAATGCCAAGCTCAGGCAAGAACCCAAATCCGGAGGTATAAGCCCGGTCAATCTATTGTTTTCCAGCTCTAAGTACATCAAATTCTCAAGTTTTCCAAACACCGTAGAAGGGATTGGCCCATCAAGAGAATTGCTTCCCAATCTCAACCTGACCAAACTTGGAGATATGTTTGAAGGTATCAATCCCTTTAACAAATTATAAGTCAAATCTACAGACTGCAAATTTGACGGGGACAACAAGTCTGTAGGAATCGACCCGCTTAACTTGTTATAACTAAGGTCTAAGTTGTAGTGGAATCTTGTAATTCCACTGGGAATTGTACCTTCAAAGTGGTTTTGATTGGCTGCAAAACGTGAAAGGGTTCTGATATTTGAAATGGCTGCTGGGATTTTCCCCGTGAAGTTATTGGAAGATAGAATCAAAACTTCCAATTTAGAGAGGTCTTCAATTCTATCAGGAACAGGGCCGGAAAGGTTATTTTCACTGAAGTCAATCAGAGTCAAATTCTGGTAACCCATTATTTGATCAGGAATTCCACCTTGAAAGGCATTCTTAGAGAGCTCATTTCCCAAGATTGGTAGGGATAGGGCCATTGAAATGGTTGGCCCTAAGATTCAAACTTTTGAGGGATTTCAATCCATCTAACTGTAAATTAATGCTTCCATTCAATGAATTGAAAGACAGGTCCAAGAACTTCAACCCAACGAATCCTTGAAAAGTAGGCAGAGAACCAACCAACCTGTTTCTGGTAATATTCAAGAGCTCCGGCCCTCCAATCTTACCGCAATCCTTGATCAATCCCTCCGGGATTAAGGTCAGAGCGTTGTTGGAGATATCAATACTCCTCAAAGAATCTATCTGGCAAAGACGAGGCAGAAAGTCTGAGGAAGAGAGGGAAAAGCCCGAAAGAGAGATTTCTGTTATGAAAGAATTCCCAGAGCCGCAGGTAACTCCTTTCCATGAACATGGGTCTTTGCTAATATTCCATGATAAATCTGTTTTGTTAAGGAGATTAGAAAGATCGATCATGGCGTTTCTTTGGTTTGAGGGTAGTTCAGAGAAGACCAAAGGACAGAACAAGAACATGAAAAACAAGGAGAAATGGAGTAGAGGGATGCTTTGCTCACGCTTCTTCATTCTTAGCCAAGTGCTGAGAAATCTTTCCACCGTCGTTTCTCAACTACACATATGCATGGGACAAATACAGTGATTGTTTTGGTTTCAGGTGGGACGAAAACCGAAGGAGAAAGACACAGAGGATATTGCAGAAAAAGGACAGATTTCACAAATTGTAAAGAGAGGTACTTGGGTATTGGGGGTTAAGGAAACTCGAAAGAAATGGGAAAAAGAAGAAAAATATTGGCGTATCCATGGGGGGTGGTTGAGTTGACTGGACTGCTGGACTGCAACAGCATAAGACTAGACTAAGAGCATCCCAGCCGGTTTCCTATCTCATCCCCATCCTTAAATTTTAGGGAAAATTCATCCCTAAATTTTAGGGAAAATTTTAGGGTTTTATGTAAAAAGTAGCCTCCATCCGGATCTCCAAATTGCGGTGCAATTTTTCGAGCACTATAGTAAATCTCCATATATGGGGATCCACTGTACATCCCCATCCCACCTTCGCCCCAACGATTTTGTTGCTCGACCCACGAGATCTTCTCCCTCCTCTCCCCGCAACACAGCACCTGCACCTCTTTTCGCCTAAATCGAAGGTGAATTGTTGAGGGAAATTTCGAGATTATTTTCTTTCTGCATATGGATCTTTTGTTTCTCATTCTTGCATGTATTTGAATTTTTTTTTTTACTGGTGGTGGTTCCTGTGTTGATTTCGGCATTGCTGTTGTGGTTTTCTAGTTCCTGTGTTTCTATCCATACCTTCTATGAGTGTTTGTTGCTTCTATACCGAGCATTTCGGCTTCTTCCTTCCATTGGCAGTTGTATAATTTTGACATGATTTTCTCTTACTTTGTGTATAAATTTATTTTGTGGATTTTGGGTCACTGCTGATTTTGGGATTTGGAGATTTCTCCATTGCCTTTGTGTGATTTTTGGTCAATGCTTATTTTGCTCATTGTTGTTGTGGTTTTTTGGTTCCTGTGTTTCTATTTACACCTTCTGTGAGTGTTTCTTGCTTCTATACCGAGTATTTCGGCTTCTTCCTTCCGTTGACAGTTGTATAATTTTGACATGATTTTCTCTTACTTTGTGTATAGATTTATTTTGTGGATTTTGGGTCACTGCCGATTTTGGGATTTGGGGATTTCTCCATTGCCTTTGTTTGATTTTTGGTCACTGCTGATTTTGGTCATTGCTGGGTTTTCTCCTATGTTTTGTGCCATTTTGTAATAGCTTGGGGTTAGTTTAATCTTGTGCTGCTCCTCTTGAAACTTTGCATCAGACATGTGTTGAGGTTAATTCACACCTTTTAGCATTGGTTGGCTGACATCGAAATACTTATGTTTCTACCTATTTGATGAAATCCTAGTGCTCGAATATAGTGTTTTGCTTTTCTGGTTCAGTTGGTTGTTTGTTATTAGGAGAGATGGAAATGTTCTTATTTCCATGATGATTTTTGAGGCCATAGCATTGGTTGGCTGACATCGAAATACTTAAGTTTCTACCTATTTGATGAAATCCTAGTGCTCGAATATAGTGTTTTGCTTTTCTGGTTCAGTTGGTTGTTTGTTATTTGGAGAGATGGAAATGTTCTTATTTCCATGATGATTTTTGAGGCCATGAGACATCTGTTGTGAATCTCAATATTTACTTTTTTTTTTTTTAGGCATCTGTGCTTTGGTATGTGCTATAGATACTTTATTTTTTCATACTTGATGGAGTTCATTGAACTTCATAATCTTAGCAAGTAATCTGAGTGTTCCAACTTGCTATATTGATAACTCCTTGATTAATTCCTTTTATGCATTTTCAACTTTTGGTTTAGTTTCTCTGGTATTTTCTCTAGATCTATCCTGTGTTTAACTCTACTATCCTATTTTATGTAAACCGAAAGGCCTTGGGAACCCCTTTAACAATAAGGGATCTGGCTGAAACTTTGAATCCATAAATTAACTAGAGAATGTTTGGAAATGTTGTTGTCTAATTTTAAAGCCCCTGCTTTATGCCTTGTTCTATTTCAATGTATAAATTGCAGTTGTAGCATACTATAACTCATCAGTCATTTGAGGTATTTTTTATGGAATCTATTTTGTGGAATAACTGAAATCATATTGTCGAAATCTTAGTGTTTATATTAAGGATAACATGAAGTATGGACTTAATTATTAAAAAGGATATATCTCATGTCTTTTCTCCATTATGATGATGAATTAATTAATGGAAAAATTAAAAAGGATATATCTCATGTCTTTTTATTAACACATAACCATGATTATATCATGTTTCTGCCACTTGCCATTTGGCCTTGTTGTGTACAAATTTGATAGCTTTCTCTAACTATCTATAGATGCATGAGGCCCATTGTGATGAGTTGAGGATTGACCAAATACATGTGAACCCCAAAACTTAAAAACAAAACCTGGATACTCTCAAACTCGTGCATGTATTGCCCCTCTCTTGATTATCATTGATCAACCCTTTTTTTTATTAGTATCATTGGCCAGCTGCATACTTATTTTATTTTAGCTATGTGCACTTTCATTGCTCTTTCCAAAGGATAATTAAACACTGTTGTTGGGTCATTTGCAGTGTTGCGTATCTCTCGCGGGAGGGGGTTTATATTAGGCTGTGATGATGGTGTTATAGTGCGGGTTAAGTCAGAAGTGTGTATGGGGCCCCATCGATATTGCAGGGTAATTTTCACCTGAATCGCCATATTGCAGTTTGTGGTACTTTCCACAAAAGGAAATCGGGGTTCTGGTGAGATTTTGCAGCCATTCGATATTGGGCTCCTTGCTTACACATGATGTTTATATTTACACCATTCTGAGTCTTTTTAATTATTTATATATTCGATATATTATTAAACCGGATGGGAATGCTCGTATTTAGCATTATTTTGTTTTGCATGTTGTTTGGTATTATGGATACAAATAAGTTAAATTATGTGTAAACTAAACCACAAGGCTGTAATGATGACAACCGTTTGTGGGAATGGATTCACCAGACCCTGGACATATGTTCTTCACCAACCTCCTAAGTTAGGATCCTCAACTTGACCCCTACCCCCTAATGAGCCTAACGGCATTAGGAAATCAGTGAGGGGTGCAAATTTCACCCCCAAAGAAGACAAGCTACTTGTCTCTGCATGGCTAAATTGTAGCCTTGATGCCGTCCAGGGAACAGATCAAAAACACTCCCAACTTTGGGAAAAAATTTCTGAGTACTTCCAGCAATTTAAGGAAACCACAAATGACCAGACAATAAAGTCTTTAATTCATCGGTGATTGGTCATCCAAAAGGTCACAAATAAATTTTGTGCGAAACTAGCCCAAGTTGAAGGGTTAAATCAAAGTGGCATGACCGAACATGATAAGGTAGAATTTTCCTAATCCTTACTTGTTTTATTTTAAAATTTCGGTGGTTTGGTACATTGATTTAATTATTTGTATTTTTTTCCCATGCAAGTTTGAGAAGGCCAAACTTATGTACCAATCCCTAGAAAAATGCTAATTTCAGTTCGAGCATTGTTGGCACCTGTTGAAGGACCAACCTAAGTGGATTTGGCGCGCCACAAAGGAGGATCCAAAGCGGAGGAAGACGATATCCCCATCCCCGACCCCAACTTAATGTTCTAGAGCTACAGTTGATTTGGTTTTTGACCTCGAGGCGGATCATGTGATGGAGAATGGAGTTATCGAGCCCGACCGACCAATTGGAAGGAAAGCTGAGAAAGGAAAAAGAAAGGCCCAAGGCCAGCATGCAGAGGAGAACTTCTAACTCAGGAAGATGAAGTATACTCTGTTGGAGGAGTCATGCGCTCAGGAGAAAGAGTTTTTTTGTCTTAAAGCCGAGAAGATGGCGTATGACAAGGAGACGGAGGCCAGAAAATTACGTCAAGAGGATGAACGGCTGCGGTTGGAGGCTGAGAAAGTGGAGCTCGCGAAGAAGGAATCAGATCAGCGCATTATGATGATGACTGTGAGTGTCATGCAAGAATTGCAGCGGCAGTTTTTCCAGCAACTCCAGAGGGAGGTCATGGCGAGACGCAGTCGGTCGAACGATTTGGATTGATTATTTTTTATTTGGCTACTTATTTGATGTTTGTAACAATTATATATGTGTAAAAATACATGTAATTAATTTTTTGTGTATTTGATAATATGGGAAGTATGATAGGGTTGTGCAATTAATGACTCAATGACATTTTCAGAAACAAACTTGATTACCATTAATATATTCGGAAAATTGGTAACAATAACGAAATACAAATGCAAATCAGATTAACTTAAACATAGGCCACCAATTACATTAAGGAAATAATAAAATCTAAAACAACCCCGACTAATGTTGTGAATATAAAAGCCATTGATGTTCAATTAGATCTTCTTAATGATGAGCCGAGCTGCCTCTAATATCATAATGATGCTGGATGAAGTCCGTAAGCTCAGTTGTATGATTGCGCGACAATTCGGGGAGATCATCATCAAGTTGATCATATTCAATGTTCAGACTCTCACTATCATCACGCTCGTCTTCAATTATCATATTATGTAGAATAACACATGTTTTCATTATATTTGTTAGTTCCTTCACTTTGAACATTCGGGAAGGTCCACGAATGATAGCAAATTGTTGTTGAAGTACCCTGAATGCACGCTCGACATCTTTTCTTGCGGATTATTGTGCTTTCACAAAAATTTGCTTCTTATTCCCACATGGTGATGGAATCGTCTTCACAAAAGTTCGCTACTTGGGATAAATACCGTCCACAAGGTAATAGCCCATCGTATAATCGTTGCCATAGATAGTGTAATTGACTGGAGGAGCACGCCCTTGGGCAAGTTTCGTAAAAATAAAAGATCTCTCTAGCACATTAATATCGTTATGTGAACCGGGCATACCAAAAAATGCATGCCATATCCAGAGATCATATGAAGCAACTGCTTCTAAAATAATAATTGGTTCACGGATGTGGCTGGAGTACATACATTTCTAAGCTGCGGGACAATTTTTTCACTTTCAATGCATGCAATCAATGCTTCCCAGCATTCCTAGGAATCCTCGTTGTTCACCAACTGCAAGCAATCGAGCTATATCATTAGCAGTTGGAGACCTTAGATATTCTTATAAAAAAACACTTACTACTGTCTCAGTAAATTTTTTGAAGCTCCCCATTGCAGTGCTTTCACCAATACGTATGTATTCATCCATAAAATCTCCAGTAACCCCATACGTCAGCATTCTAAGTACTGCGGTGATTTTTTGCATAGAAGATAAACCGAGTCGGCCGGCATTATCTCTTCTCTGGACGAAGTACGGCTCGTAAGACTCAACTTCATTTAGAATACGAAGAAATAGGGGACGACTCATCTGAAATCTCCTTCGAAATATATTCGAGGGATATACTGGATTTTCAGCGAAGTAATCACGAAATAGGCGCTCGTGCCCCTGAATATGATCACTCCGAATAAACTTACGACGTTGGCTATTGCCACGTCGCCTCGATGACTGTCCTTCCGCCTCCATGTTTTGAACATCGCTATCATTTTCAGAGGATACGTATGTCAATAATTTGCGAAAGAAAATACGAGTCATTTGATGAAAGGAGTGGGAGATCAAAAGATACAATTGAAGTTTGGTTCTATAGAGGAAATGAGGCTTGAGTTTGTGAGAATGTGAATGCTAGCAATATGCGTATTTATAGAGGAAATAGTTATTGTTACATATAGGACAAAAAATGTTACCGTTTGAGAGAACACAAAAAAAGTTACCGTTGGAGAAAAGGCAACAAAAGTTACAGTTGAAGAAAAAACAAAAAATATTACCGTTGGAGAAAAGACAAAAAATATTACTGTTGGAGAAAAGACCTCTAATATTACCGTTTCATCCTTATAAAATATTTTATCATCAATACGTGACTATGGTTTTTCATTAGAGAAATTTATATTGAGTACTATTCTAATTATATTTGCTATCACGTTACAAAATTCACTAATTAATAAAAAACTTTCTATTTTTATAATACAAATTTCAATTTTAAAAAAAAATACTGTATTGGATAATCAAAATCTCCAATAAATATTTAGTAGAAAGTGATATTTGAAAAAAAATATAATAAGACAAAAGAGTTAATAGTTAAGATTGTAAATGGAAGAGAGAGAAAAAAGTAATAAAAAAAGAATAGAGAAATATTATTTAAAAGAATAGAGATAGGGATGAGAAATGGGATGTAGGAAGTTTTTAGAAAATAAACAAATTTTAAAGAATAATTTAAAAAAATTAATATTTGAGTTAAATTATAGGGATGAAGAAGTAAAATCGGATAAAAATGCTCTATGGGAAGGAGACTTTGAGTCGTGGCGGCGTTGTCTTGCCTTAAAAACTTAAAAATCTTATGAGACTTTTGACTCCAACACTCCTTCAACAAACATGTCCTTTCATTCGAGGTTTTTGGGGTGCGAATGTGTGTGTTTCTGCGTAAAGAACAGTGTAAAAAGTACGCTCGACGGGGCTTGGAGTCCATTCCATGCATTAACAGCAACAGATTATTCAAACACGCGTAGCAGATGGAGATGACTCGGAAAGTGGGACCCTATACGTTTGTTTTATAAAAAACAAAACATAAATAGTTTAGATAGAAAATTTGTTGGGAGAATGTTTTACACGGCGAATAAATAATTAAAAACAAAACATAAATAAAATAAAAAATAAAAAATTTGTCCAAAACAAAAAAATATCCTTGTTTAAGATTTTTCAACTTTTTTTCAATATTACTGATTTTAAGATTTTATTTTAACGTTTAGTTGCTTTGAGAAATATCTCTAACCGGATAATTAAGATTACTTTTGAATATTGAAATTAATTGAATTGAGTTGTGAATAATAATATTTTATGAGTCATATTAAAATGGATTTAACTTTTTTAAATTGAGATGAGTTTAATTTTTTAAATTAGAATATAAGAAATATGTTGAAATGAATTTTATTTTATTCTTTATAAAAAGTTAAAAAAGTATTAAATTTTATCAATAATTAATTTAAAATGAGTTGAATTTGATTTAACAACCAAATATAGAATACATATCTAAAATGTCAAATCCAAACAAGACTTGAGATTTTTCTTTTATTTTTGAACGGATCATATGTGATAAAATAAAAAAATATTGAATTTCTTTGTTTTTCTAAAAAATAAATTGTTAAAATAATAAAAAACTCTACACAATTAGTTTTTCACAAAATTTAAGGGTCACACCCCCAGCCCCCAATCTTCCCATTGGCTATTGTCATTCTTACTAAATTTATTAAATTCGAGTTTTGTTTTAAAAAAAAAAAAAAAAAGACAAATAGGAATATTAAGAAAAAGAGGAAGCAAACTTATTTTCGAATTTAAACCCATAGGAAAAAGAGCTTAATATTAGAAAATGGGTTTACCCTTCTTTTAGAAAACAAATAAAAAAAAACAAATTTTGGTCGGAATAGTCGGAATAGATTAAAAGTTTTGCTACTCATTATCCAGACATACTATAAAATATATCTTTTTTAATTTTTTTAAATTTAAATTTTATTTTATTCATTTTAAACTATTTAAATTATCTTTGACGTGGTACGAAAATCAATACCATGCTCTTTATTCCTAATGAATATTTTGCTTCTTTAGCAATTTCCTTTTTCCATGCCCTCTCCTTCGGGGGGAGAAGTTTATGAAATGGTGATCCCAACACGAAGCAACATGGTCAAAAGAAGTCAACGGCAAGGATCCATTGGAGGAATTGCTCTTTTTTAAATATTTTCTCATCTTAATGAACTCTATTTTTCACTATATCTTCCCCTAGAAGTCATTCTATGGTGATGAGCTTGCTAGACTTTGGAGTCCTTTCATGACTTTAGAATTTCTTAAGGTCTCTTAATTTTAAATATGATGAGGATGAGATTTTTATTGGCAAAGTATTTTTGGCTACACAGTTGAGTTTTATTATATAGATATTTTTAAAGATGTCATCAACGTAAAGATAATTTACTCCCCCATAAGTTTTCAATAATCTCACTTAGTGCTTAATTTTCAAGATTTCTTTTAGTTTTTTAATAATTTTTTCATACTTACACATTTTTTTTTTCATTAATAAACTATCATATTCTCACGTTGATTTTTTATTTTTTTATTTTTTAACATCTCATAATAGACAAGAAAATATCTCAGTCTCTTTTTAAAAGCTATTTGGTAAATTTATAATCTCATTTTTCCTATTTATTTACACTTTTCCTTTCAAATTTCTACTAGCTAGCTTGTTTTGATTGGTATTGTTAGTAACATATATATGCTATAATCGAATTAACAATTAGGAGTGAAGGCAACAAGTTTTATATGGCTATTTCTATATATATATATATATCCTGATGATTTGTACCACCAGTATCGAAGGATACCCAAAAAACCAATAGATAAAATTTTAACAATCTTAGGTTGATTGTGATCGTTATTAGTATTAACATTTGCAACCATAGACATTTTACTCATGGTATTGAGGATTTCTTGTTCAGAGAGTCCATTAATATTCCATTCATAAAATTTGTCCACTGAAACAGAAAATTGGATTTGAAAAATCCTTTCTTCAAACTATAAATCAAGAGGGGTTGGTTTTGAAATATTCGAAGATGAAGTCAAAAGAGGTGGTTTTTCTACTTTGTCCTCAATGCGGTCTAATTGTTGACCAATAATATGGAGACTTTGGTTAATAAAAATTGTTTTGTTGAATGATTTTCTTTGTCTCCATATATGTGGTAGCATCTAAACTAGCATTAAGAATTTTAATTGGAAAGGCTTGTATTTGCTCTCCTAAAATATAATAATTGTCTCCAAAGGAGGGTAGCTAGATTTAACCACAACCTTGTCTTTATCCTTGACAAAACTAGTTTTAATAACATTTAAATTATGGTTTGGACTATAGTTTTTGAAGTGTATGCATTTTTTCTTTCCATTTTCTTTTTACACACAATTTTTTAGAACTAGAAAAAGTAGCATAATAAGTTTTTCTCTTATCATATTTTCCTGAGCAACTTCAGAGATCTATTAAATATTTTGCTAATGCAATTGTTTCAAAATTGAATCGTCAGAATGCCAAATTCTTATTACCTCCATTTCTACAAAAGATACAAGGCACCTTGTATTCTAAAATGGAGCCATGAGAAAAATGGTGACCTATTGGGTCGTTACTACTTTGTCAAATTGTGGGATAGATATCCCCATATATAAGACATTATTGATCACATTACCAGAAATTTCTCCTAGACTACTCCAGATCTCAAAAATACTGAAGAATTCCCTTTTATTGTTCATCAATCAACATTGCCTAGATACCCACTGGTCTAAACAACCACTACTATTGAGACCACTAAACAGAGGTAAAAAACTGATGCTTCCTCTTCTACAACTATTAAACCTGATAAATCCTCAAAATCTAAAAACAAGAATGTTCTTAGAGGGCTTAATAAAAAGGATTTGATTTATTTGTTAAAGAAGTCCCTTGAAAATGATAATTCTGATGATTCTAATAATAAGTCAGAAGCATCATCTGAAGTTTTAGTTGCTGACCCATACATAACAATATTTGGAATATATATATATTATAGAGGCTTTACAACATTCAATCTTAGATTCAATAAGAAAATTTATTTTTTATTTGCCTAATTTTTATCCTTTGTGTTTGCTCTTATAATATATATGTAAAATAATGTTGACTTTTTATTTAATCAATTTTGATCGAGTACAATATTGATTTTTTACTTCAAGTCTTTAAACATATCTTCGATATTGCACGTGTACTCATAAAGAGAGAGACTATAAGAAGTTACATACTTTTATATTTATGTCGTTGGACCCTAACAAAACATTCCTAGTTCCACCCCTAGCTACACAATAGGGTTGTCCCCTTCCCTTGTTTTGGTTGTTTTATCTTTGCCTTATGATTTTGGGGTATTGTTCTCATTCCCTTCATGCTCTAACCCTTACTCTTTCTAGAAGTGGTCATGGCCATTCAACTATAAGAGAAAATGTCAATGAGATTGGTAATATGAAAGAATTGAGTAGCTGGAAGAGATAGATTTAAGTGATGTTTGGATGTTAAAAAATTAAAGACATTTTTTATGAATGGTAAATAAATGAAGTTGAGACCAAAGTTTTATAGATTTTTGAAAAAGTGTGGATCCTATTTTAAAATGAAGTATTAAAATGATATGTTTTTAATAATATTTATTAATGTGTGTGTTGAAGCATGTTTTGTAGCCACTAGACAACGACTATACTCCTGTACCTGTAAGAGTGGAAGGAAAGGGCGACGAGTGATGGTCGTGTCACCTCTGATACCAAAGTCAAAATTTTCTTGAAGGAGCAAAGGAAGAAAGAAGTTATGGAAAAAACTAGTGAGAATGATTGAGTGTGTAACTTCTCTTCCATTGTTAGCCTTTCTCCCTTTACATCCAATCCACGTGAGACCCTTTTGTCTTTGTAATGATCACCCTTGTCTTGGACGACACGGTGTCGCATTCAATGTGGTTTCGAGGCTGGCCACTCCGAGCAACATTCAATGCAGCCCATTTGACAGGAGATAGGATCCCGGCTTATTTGTCCCTTATTAATGCGATGTGAATAGGGAGATTGTCGGTAGTTTCTCTCTTCTTTATGCCTACCTAGGCCTTCTTCCTTGCCCTTTCTCGGTCTACCCTATCATGGACTTCAAGCTTCAGTGTGGGAGGCGTGAGCCCGACCCAGCTGGGTTAAAGATCTCCTTAAGTTATCCTCCAAATTTTTGCCACTCCCTTGTGGCAGAAATTTTATTTTTCCCCACGCTCCCACTTCCCCTTTTGGATTCGCATTATTGTTATACGTCTCCTCATCTCAGGTCTTGGCGCAACGGTCGCATTTCCACATACCATCACTCTTTCCGTTGGGGTTTCTGAATCGTCGCGCCTCCTCTATTTATTCCTCGTTTCTGCCTCTATGATTATCTTTGCTTGTTTTCCCTTTGTCGTCACATTCTTCTTTTTCCCTAGCAATCCTGCTTCATTTTTTCCAGATCTGTTTCTGATGGCCACCAAGACTGCTTCTTGTAGCAAACCTCTCTCCTACGATGGACAGGGGTGGCTCATCGTCATTAACCTCACAGCCCTCGATGTGCTGCTCGGCATGTACGTAATCTCAAACTCGGTGGAGGTTCCAGCTTTGGGCAACGGGGCCGTTGACTTTGAGGGCAATGCTGAGAGGGTGGCCCTATATTCCGGCATGTTCTCATAGGGTGTGAGGCTCCCCTTTTGTCATCTGATATGTGATGTCCTGGACTTCCTAGGCATGGCCTCGGTTCAGGTGCACACCAATGCCTGGAGGATCTTGATGTCATGCTGTGTGGCATGGCACATGGTCTTAAAGTTCACTAAGGAGTATCTAGACTTGACTGTCTGAGAGTT
This sequence comes from Carya cathayensis, assembly GCA_011037825.1. Lineage (NCBI taxonomy): Eukaryota > Viridiplantae > Streptophyta > Magnoliopsida > Fagales > Juglandaceae > Carya > Carya cathayensis. The sequence continues at coordinate 10,186 of QGSO01001876.1, read as the reverse complement.
TATGTTCACTCACACCCAACCAGTCTCATATGGTGGGTCGGGACTTACTCGGGGCAAACTCGATGCCATAAGGAATAAAGTGGCCACCGGATGGCCTGTCAGGGAGTTTGGTAAAGATATTCTGCCCAGAGGGTGAGGTAGTCTCTTTTGAATTAGAGGGACCTGATAGCGGCTTGGGGTAGCCTAGATCTTCTCCCCTGGAGGCCACATCTACCCTTTCATTCTTCCAGGGACGACGAGGAACTGGAGACCGCATTCCTTAAGGCCTTGTGTGAGTCGGGTTTGGCATTCCCAAGTGTTCCCACGTCTCAGGAGACATCGGCTAGGAAACCTCGTCTGCACTAGGGGCGCCTCCTGCCAACCAAGGGGGATTGTTTAGGGCGGGGATGGTGACAGTCCAAGCCCTTCCAGTGCTGGTTCAATTGTGGCTTCCATGGGCGCAACTCCTCCCCAACCAATTTTTCCCGAAGACCTTTTCTAGCAACAACCCCATGATGCTGAGCTAGGATTGGTCCTCAGCATCCTTGCCTTCTTTCGACTCTTCAATCAAGCATGACACCTTCTCGGCTATTGATTCGGGTGAAGTTTCCAAGCTGACCAACAAGGTGGATAAATGCCTTCCTCCAAGGCTGGAGTGCAAGACAATTAATGTCGTTGGGACCATGACCTTCTCCCTCCGTCCTTCTAGGGGCTCGATGCCTCTGGGTGGAGATGGCGCTTTGTCATTGCACCCTTCTAGAAGGGGCACAAAGAAGGCCAGGGTTGAGGCAATTAGGGAGATGTTCGAGCAGCTAAACGACATCCTCTCCCAAGTAAGTACCCAATCTCCCCCCTTTTTGTCTCATTCACTGACTGAGCATCATGTTTTTATTTCATATCATCCTTTCAACTAATAGGGTATTGAATTTGTGGTGGCATGGGTGATTGACAGTTAGGCCAAGGTAGAGAATGAGGCTGAGGCTCTACGACCTCTGGGCGGCAGGGCGTACAATGAGATTTTTTGACTTAGGGCTGTGCTGGAGCATGCCGAAAGGGCTTGGGAGGAGGTCGAGGACTAGAACGAGTACTTGAGGTGAATCATCAAGTACCTTCACAAAGGGACTTTCGACCTTCATGCAGAGGTGGTGCTGAGGCAAGAGACCTCTTGCCTTCAGTCTACTGTGAGAGCCACTGCGAAAGGAAGAAAAGGGTCTAGAGTAGGCATGGGTACTCTGCCTGGAGGAAAAGGTGAGGGAGGTCAAGAAGCACTATCAGGATTACATTACCACATTTGCAGAAGCTACAAATGTCCAGCACAACTTGAACGCACACCTCAATGAACTCCAATATGGGAGGGACGTATTTGTCGTGTAGAATGCAGTGCTTCAGAGGGACAAAAAAAAGGCCGAACACCTATACGTGAAGCTATTGAGGTCCCACTTGCAACTCAAATAGGAGTCGAGGTCTTGCGCGGAGAGGATGAAAAGGCTGAAGATCAGGCTCACTATCACCAATGAGAAGCTTGCTCGGATCACTCCCCAGCTTGAGGTAGCCAAGAGTCTTTGTAGTTAGACCTGGAGCCGAAAGTGGTAGGGTACTCCTAGGGGCTGGAAAAGGTGAGAGGGAATCTGGCAGCAAATCCCTGCGTTGCTCTTGGGACTCTAAACTTGGCCTGATTCACGTCTACTCAAGAGGACCGCAACCTCTTAACTCTTTGGGGCGTGACCTGATGCCTGACATTTTCCCCAACCTTGCTTCCTGCCCTTGAATGTTCAGCATGATTCCTCTTATTTTTTTTCCCGTTTTTGCCCTGCTAGATGTTGGGGGGTACTTTGTATTCGCTCGACACTTTGTAATTTTGCGAATATCTAATAAACGTGATTTTTGGTTTTCTTTTCTCAAGCAATTGTGAGTTCATATCCTCTTGGTTTCTTTTTGTCTAAAGTTCTATCGAGGTTCGTCTTGTCATGGCATTTCCATCACGCTCACCCACCTTCACTGGACATTGGCCTGTGGAACTAGGTAGGATTTGAGGTCAACCGTGTTGGGTAGCAATTGGTCGCCAAGGTTTGAGAATGAATTGTTGACCTAAGGAACCATGCGGGATCTGAAATCAATTGCATTGGGTAATGAGGGGGGACTTCAATACTCGGGAGAGGTGTTCCCCCTATTTGTTGCGAGCACGGAACATCAACCTAAGGAAATAGGCAAGATCTGAAATCAACCGTGCTAGGTGGCGATTAGTCGCCAAGGTTCAAGCTTGGAACATCGACCTAAGGAACCAAGTAGGATCTAAAATCGATTGCGTTGGGTGGCAATTGGTTGCCAAGATTCGAGCGCAAAGCATCTACCTAAGAATTAGGCAAAATCTGAAATCGACCGCATTGGGTGATGAGGGGGGACTGGGACACTTGGAAGAGGTATCCCCCCCTTTCATCAATGAGGTTCGAGCACGAAGCATTGACCTAAGGGACTAGGCGGGATATGAAATTATCCCTGCAGGATAGCGATTGGTTTCCAAGGTTTTAGTGTGGAGCATCATTGACTTAAGGAACCAGGTGGGATTTGGAATTGATCATGCTGGTTGGCGAGGGGGGTCTGGGACACTTGGGAGAGGTGTTACCCCTTTCATCATTGTGGTTCGAGAGCATAGCATCAACCTAAGGAACCAAGTAGAATTTGAAATCGACAGAGCTGGGTGGCCAGAGGGGATTGGGACACTTGGGAGATGTGTTCTCCCCCCTTCCATCGTCGACGTTTCAGCGTGGAAGGTCGACTTAAGGAACCAGGCAAGACTTGAAATTGACCAAGTTGGGTGGCGATTGGCTTGAGTGCCGAGCATTGACCTAAGTGACTTGGCAGTATTTGAAATCATGCGTGCTAAGTGGTAAGGGGGGACTAGGACACTTGGGAGAGGTCTTCCCCCCTTTCATTGTTGAGTTTCAAGCATGGAGCATCAACCTAAGGAACCAAGTGGGAGCTTAAATTGATTGCATTGGGTGGCAGTTGGTCACCGAAGGGGACTGTTAAGTCATTCAATCCACACGTACACGCTCATGCATAGAAAAATCACTTTTTATTATTCTCATTGTCGGTTCTTTATATGGGTCGTCAACGAATGCAAAAGAAAAGCAAAAGAAAAGAGGAAAAGAGGGCTTCTGCTTGCCCCGGAATGCCTCGGCCTACCAGTTCTCAAGGCTTCAACTTGGTCGGCCCTGGGTGGCGTTGGGAAAAAAGAGGTTGGCTTCTTTTTCCCCTACTATATCGACTTGAACTCACTAGTTTCCTTGCCTAGCTCTTGTATGTAGCATTCCCTCACTACCACTTGCTCGCCGCACACAACTCCTACGCCATTCTCCGTTGGGAACTTCATATTGTGGTGGTAGGTTGAGGTCACTAGTTTCAAGTTGTTATTATTAGCCACCCGATGATGGAATTGTATGAAGTGTAGGCCTTAACTACGAGGTGAGCCTCCTTGTTCCAATGATGATGATGAGTGTTATGGACCCCAACGGCTGAATCGCCTAGTCATAGAACCCTTTCAGCAGTGTGGGGAATGGCTGCAACTTGTCTTGACCGATCTCTATTTTGGAGAAAACTCCAAGAAAAGGATGTTGGCCGAGCTACCGTTATCTACTAGTATCCTTCTGGTTTTGTAGTTTGCCACTAACAACATCACAACCAAGGAATCTTCACGTGGATAGGTGACTCCCTCACAATTGGCATCATCAAAAGCGACAATAGGGTTCTTATGAGTTCAGGCCTGCTCGGGTGGCCTCCCGACACATAAGATCTCTTTGTACTTCACCCTTCAAGCTTAATCCTTCCTGCTCGATGCAAAGGCGCCTCCGCTGGCTAGTCCCTTGACAATGGTGTGGATTTCTCCTAACAGGACGTTGTTTCAGTCCTACTCTAGCGGGATTGCCTCTCTTCTTCTCATGTTCCTCCATCTCGGTCTCTCACTCCGTCAACCTTCTGAATGTTTTCCCCTAGACTTTATCCTGAATATCCTTGAGGATCTCCTCCATAACTTTCCTTCTTAAGAGCTGGTAGTTTTCGGTTCAATGGCCCTCCTCCTCATGATAGGCGCAGTTCGTGTGAGCCCTTCAGTTGCGATGTCCATCCTCCCGCAAGCATCCTTCTTCTCACGTCTGGACCACACCCATTTACCTCAGGGCAATCAAATCCCCAAGGGTGTCATCAGCATTGACGAAGTCATCAACTCTATCCATGAAGGGGCACTGGGATCTTTTTGACAATTTCTGCCATAAAGGGGCTCAAGGGCCAAATGCCACCCAAGAGTGCCGCCGGGGTGATCTTCCCGTTTTGGCCATCTGTGGTCATCCTCTCCTTATTGAAGTGGTACAAGTATGCCTTTAAGCTCTTTTCCTTCCTGTAATTCACTGTAAAAAGGTAAAGGACTGGCCATCTTCTTTTTTTGGTAGCCATGAATTGAGTCAAAGCTATAGATGATGCGCAGTCGAAAGGTTTTGAACCATGCTCGGGCAGAGCCTTTCAATGTCAGAGGGAAAGCCCGACATGTTATCTCCCCTTGGAATCTGTGCAATGTCATATGAGTTTTGAATGTTTCTAGGTGCTCGACTAGATCTTTCAACCCGTCATTCATATCTATCTCGGGGGCTTTGAATTTTGGGAGGAGCGAGACTACCATCACTTCAGTGCTGTAGGGCAAGTTTGTGTCGCTAAGTAGCTGGTCCACAATGGATGTCCCTGCTATCCTCTTCGTCATCTCCTCATATTTGTCCAGGAGACTGCACAATTTGTAGCCCATCCACTTACGTTCCTTATCCTCGGGTGGTACCTTGCCAGTATTCTGTAACTCCCCTTCCATCCGCTTAGTCCTTTACCTCCCTCGAACTCAATATTTCTCTGGTTTAATATTTTGTTCTCTCATCAAAGGGGTTCCACATCGAAGGTTAACCATTTCACAAGTTTCTCAATTTTCATGAATCTTCTTATCGATGTAGACTCCTGCTCGAGAGTTGCATGGGAGAGCATTGTGGCTGGCATACAAAAGGCATACTGACGCTGTTAGGCCAAAACCATATCAGATCCCACAAACGATGGTAGTTGTTGAAGCATGTTCTGTAGTTGCCAGGCAACGACGATGCTTTTGTATAGAAGAAAGTAGAAGGAAAGGGCAGCGGGTGGTGGCTATGTCATGTCCGATGCCAAAGTTAGAATTTCTCAAAAGCAGTAAAGGAAGTAACAAGTTATGGAAAAAGCTAACGAGAATGATTGAGTGTGTAACCTTTGTTCCATTGTTAGCTTTTCTCCCTTTATATCTGATCCCTCGTGAGACCTTTTTGTTGTTGTAATAATCACTCTTGTCCCGCCCGATGTGGCATTGTATTCAATGTAGCCACTCCTATCAGCTAAAGGGATTCAGCCTCGGGGCTGGCCACTCTGAGCAACATTCAATGCGGTCGATCTAACAAGAGAAAAGATCCCAGCCTGTCTATCCCTAATCAATGTGGTGTGACTGGGGAGATCATCAGCAGTCTCCCCCTTCTTCGGGCCTACTTGGGTCTTCTTCATTACCCTTTCTTGGTCTGCCCTGTCATGTACTTTGGGCTTCGACGTGGGAGGCCTGAGCTAGACTTGGCTGGGTGCAAAATCCCCTTTTCAATGTGAGATGAAGTTATGGGTTTTTCTTTAAATTAATCTATTTTTATATTAATATATATTTAATAAAAAAGCGAAAAAGGTTATGACGTAGGGTTTTGTATATTTGGAAAGAGGGTGAGAAAAAGTTTTTATGAAATTACTTTACTTAGGAAAAAAAAACTAGCCTACTAAAACATGCCCGACAAGTCCTCCATTCCTCAAAACATGCAAAATGATTATTTGGACAAAAACTTTCAATGCATTTAGTCTCGATAACACAACTAAAGGCTGAATGGTAAAATGCCTGATATGATTTCTTTCCAATGGCTTTTATTTCAACATATTATTTTTGCCTAATTTCTTTATAAGCTATTGTCTATTTTGAGCAAGCAGGAGAAGCTAAAGTCTAAACCCCACCTATGAACGGAAATCACAAATTTCCTTCTGCCCTCGTGAGATAGCTCATGGGCATTATTATATAGCTCATAAGAAGACGATAATGCCTTTCTTATGTACGGTTTGGATAGTGAGATAAGTTGAAATGATTTTAAATGAAAGTTGAAAGTTAAATAAAATATTATTATAATATAATTTTTTAATATTATTATTATTTTAGAATTTGAAAAGATTGAGTTATTTATTAAATTTTGTGTGAAAGTTTGTGAAAGTTGTAATGATAATATGAAATGCGATTAAACACTTTCACTATCTAGAGTCTAGACCTAGAAAGAGAGATAGAAAGACAGAGAGTGTGTATGTGTGGAGTAACATTACACTGAGCTCACTGAACTTGTCGAGAAAGCCCTTCTTTTATAGACTCTCGAGGAAGCCATGGGGAAACATAACATCACCATCTTACCAAAAGGTCGTCAGCGAGACATGCATGAGAGAGAGAGAGAGAGAGAGAGAGAGAGAGAGAGAGACGGTGACTGAAGCTTGAAATAGAGAGACTAGGTGGCTAGAGTTTCATGTGAGAGAGAGGTCTGAGCAGAGAGAGAAATTGCCTCAGAAACTCGAATGTGACTTCGAAGAGAGAGAGAGAGAGAGAGAGAGAGAGAGAGAGAGAGAGAAGGGGTGGAGGAAACAATAGGTACCCTTCAGAAGATCTGAAGATAGGGTAGTTTTCTTTTCTTAATCTCGGTATCAGGTTTTAAATCCAGTATCCAGGTTACACACACGTATCCGGATCGGATAGGTCTGGATTTTGCAACACGGATTCTGGCTGGGTTTGATCCAGACCAGAACTCGTAACCAGAACCTAGTTATCCAGATCTTGGACTGGGCTAAGAAAAAACTTGACCCAAATGAACAATCCTAATTGTATACAAGCATCTTTGCCAAGAAGTCTCCATTTTCATGCAGCGCCCATATTTCTTACGTGCATAAGTAATCCTACAAACTTTGACAGCTTAATCATTCTCAAGAAGTGGGCCACATTCCATTATCTTGACTTATTTGGAGTTAATAAAAAAATTGTTTGTATAGATTTATGATATGTTGATTTGTGCAAACTCTTTAAAAACATAAAATTATCACCCTTTATTTTTTCACAAGTAACCTTTGCGTCTCTAGATATAAGAATATTGTGCACAATTTCTAGGTGAAAGAAAATTTTTTAGTAGATAAAAAATAATATTTACAGTTTTAAAGTGCGTAAAGCTCGTATATTCATTTTCAAAATAGTGAGTAAATATGGTATCGATATGAAAAAATAAATTTTTTAACGATAAATATTTAAAAAAAATGAATATGTAGAACTTGTGCATCCTAAAACTATATTTTGCATTAATCCGGTTCAGCTGATCTACTAGTAGCATTTTATTTTAAGTAATGAGGCATTTTTGAGCAACTTTGAAAGGAATCAATTTTCTTTCTTCTTTCCTCTTTTTACTTTCCTTTGCAATTTGGCACGGCCCCATTGAAATGAATTCTTTAGCCCAACCAAAATCTTTCCATGCGCATAGAAATTGGCTGGCACAGAGATTATTTACTTAGTCCTTTCACTAGGTCCTTCTTGACCCATACTAGGTGCATTGCCTATCTGATTGGGAATTTTGGTACAAGTAGCTTACTTGGTAGAGCTGCCATTGATTTCATGCAATTGTTTCTCCAGATGAAGTGTCCAAGTAGCATTGCCATTCCTTCCAATTTTTAATCCATCATTGTCAATGGTACTGTAGAAAATTCAAAAATTTAGCAAAGGAAAAAGGGTTCTCATATCAATCCTGTGACGTCCAGAAATTCCGCTTGGGATTGAACGGACATTTGAAGCGTCGAGACATGCAACACAAGGTTACCTGCCCCCGTTCATGACATATAAGATGCAATGTTCCTAACATGCATCTAGCATTATGCAATATTCGCAGCGGATAATTTTTTTCTTTAGCAATACTATGCACCAAACTAAAAATATCCCAAATACTTGAAACATATTTCATACATAAAGGCATACTAAAAAGCCGTGATCACCACACTAGTCTAAAATGGTTGTGATCAAAAGAATACTTGAGATACAACTCCAAAAGTACAAGTATTAACCTAAGTTAAATACTATACCATCATCAACATCGCACCGTGGCCTAGTCGACCGTATTCAGTTGGTCAGATTCCAATTCTCCTTTGGGTCCTGTAACAAGATCTACCATTCGGGGGGAATGGTAGTTGGGACTACCACAGTGAGATTTGATTACAAATCTCAGTAAGTTAACATAAAACTCACACACAGGTTAAAGATGCATGCATGGCAGTAAAAGCATAAATGCATAATTATAGTCATACATAAGCATAGCATAACTTGACATATAGCATGACATAACCAGAACTTAAACGTGAACTAAACTTGACTTAACATGGCATGAACTTAAGCTTAAAACATAACATGAACAATCAACATAACATGAACGTGAAACATAACATGGACATGAACATAACATAACATGAACGTGAGCTTGAACATATCATAAACGTGAACATAACATAATATGAACGTGAACTTGGAACATAACATGAACATGAACATAACATGTACGTGAGCATAATATAACATGAACTTGATCTGAAACTTGACTTATCATGCACTTGATCTGAAACTTGACTTAACATAAACTTGGAATCTTATTTAATTGTCTTGATTAATAACGTGCGTTAATACGTACTCCACAGTTGTTGTGGCCCCTACGTATTCAAGTAACATAAAACATAATACGTACTCCACAGTTGTTGTGGCCCCACGTATTCTACATGTCACAATTGCTGTGTCTCATGTAGTGTATGCTCCACAGTTGTTGTGGCCCCATACTTCATGCTCCACAGTTGTTGTGGCCCCATGAATACACATAACATAAAATATAATACGTACTCCACAGTTGTTGTGGCCCCACGTATTCTACATGTCACAATTGCTGTGTCTCATGTAGTGTATGCTCCACAGTTGTTGTGGCCCCATACTTCATGTAACATAAAATATAATACGTACTCCACAGTTGTTGTGGCCCCACGCATTATAAGTAACATAAATATAATACGTACTCCACAGTTGTTGTGGCCCCACGCATTATAAGTAACATAAATAAATATAATACGTACTCCACAGTTGTTGTGGCCCCACGCATTATAAGTAACATAAATATAATACGTACTCCACAGTTGTTGTGGCCCCACGCATTATAAGTAACATAAGATATAATACGTACTCCACAGTTGTTGTGGCCCCACGCATTATAAGTAACATAAATATAATACGTACTCCACAGTTGTTGTGGCCCCACGTATTATACGTAACATAAAATATAATACGTACTCCACAGTTGTTGTGGCCCCACGTATTATACGTAACATAACATGTCTTATCTTTCTTAATGCATGAGATATTATTTAATATCATATACTTTTCTAACATGGCGTATACTTGTAAATGGCACAATATGATTTAATCATAAACATTTCATGGCATACTTAACATGGCATACTTATAACATACATCATTGTATGACAGAAAAGATTATGTAACAGATAATTATTCATGAGAGATTAAATCATACGTAACAAATAAACATGTAATGACATAGCATGACATGGCATATACGATAACATACATACATAAATTGTAGTTCCCTTACCCATCACACATACACAATAAACTGATAGTAAGTTAGAGGCTAACTTACCTCGATCGTCGCGTTCTATGAGAATAGAGCGCGAAACACGAGGAACTGCACAACAGCTGGAAGAGGAACACTCAAGTCCTTAAGATTTTCACTTCTGAACTCAATTGTCATATTATGAGCACTTGCAACACCACGGCAACTTGAGGTTTCACTATACCCAGAAGAGATAATTTGACTTCAGAAAGCCTTTGCACTAAAACAAGTTCATTAAAATTATCAATAATAACCAAACAAACAATTCCTTTCTCAATCCATATACTCTTAGCCATAGTCAACCACAAGATGACACCAGTCACCCCGGACTATAATCCATAACACCACTGCTTCGGGACACTGTCATACAGTTTCCCAACACTACACCATACGCTCTACACTTCTCTGTTACGCCATCCAACCCTTCGTGACACGCCATC
>QGSO01001873.1:0-11105 GCA_011037825.1 Carya cathayensis | reverse complement strand
TCTACTCAGCTTGTGTTGGCCATTGATGTACTTCAAGGCCTCATGATCGGTAAACAGAATAAACTCCTTCTGTACTAGGTAGTGACGCCAATGCTTTAGGGACTGAACTATGGCATAGAACTCCAGATCATAAGTGGAATAATTTTTCTTTGATTCCGATAGCTTCTCACTGAAAAAAGCAACCGGACGACCTGCCTGACTCAGAACACCACCAATGCCAACGCCAGATGCATCACAATTTACCTCGAACACTTTGTCAAAATCAGGAAGTGCCAAAACTGGTGCCTCGGTCATCTTCTGCTTGACCAGTTGAAAACTGGCCTCTGCCTCCTCAGACCACTGGAAATCACGCCCTTTGAGGCACTCTGTGATAGGGGCAATCAGAGTACTGAAATTTCTAATGAACCGGCGGTAGAAAGATGCCAATCCATGAAAACTTCGGATGTCATGCAAGGTCCTTGGTCTGGGCCACTCCAAGACTGCATCTATCTTTGACTGATCTGCATGAACACCATCAGTAGACACAACAAAACCAAGAAAAGTCACAGAAGTAGTGAAGAAAGAACACTTCTTCTGATTGACAAACAGGCACTCCGTTTTCAGCATCTCAAAAACAGCACGGAGGTGATCGAAGTGTGAAGCCCATGTCGGACTATAAATGAGGATATCATCGAAGTAAACTACAACAAATTTCCCCATAAAAGGCCGCAAGACCTGATGCATAAATCTCATGAACGTGCTGGGCGCATTGGATAGCCCAAAAGGCATGACCATCCACTCATACAAACCTTGTGGCGTTTTAAACGCCGTCTTCCACTCATCTCCAGGCCTTATTCTGATCTGGTGGTATCCGCTTTTAAGGTCAATTTTTGAGAAGACCTTAGAATCGGATAGCTGATCCAACATATCATCTAGACGGGGAATTGGAAACCGGTACTTCACTGTAATTCTGTTGATCGCTCGGCTGTCAACACACATACGCCAAGAACCATCTTTCTTTGGCACTAGCAAGGCAGGGACTGCACATGGGCTCATACTCTCTCGGATATAGCCTCTCTCCAACAACTCTACCACCTTTCGCTGCAACTCTTCAGCCTCCTTGGGACTGAGGCGATATGCTGGTCGATTTGGCAAACTTGACCCAGGAACAAGGTTAATTTGATGCTGAATATCCCTCATAGGCGGTAGCCCAGGAGGAAGATCCTCTTGCATCAAGTCAGAGAATTCTGCTAGCAGCCACTGCACCTCTACTGGTAAATCTGTATCCACGTCTACTGCACTATTCTCGCAAGGTAGTAAAGCATAAACCACGCCTCCATGCTCAATCTCATCTAAAAACCTGGACATGGAAAGCAGGTTAGTATTATTGGTTACCGGGGTAGGAGTGAGTCCTTCCCGCCGGGGTGCCAACACAATCTTTTTTCCCTTGATGTTAAGGGAATATGTATTCTTCCGTCCATCATGAATGACACTGCGATCATACTGCCAAGGTCGACCCAACAATACATGACATGCATCCATAGACACAACATCACACCAGGCATTATCGAAATATTTTCTACCAATTGAAAAAGACACGAGGCATCGCCTATCAACTGTTACCTCACTGCCTTTATTTAGCCATGACAACTTGTATGGCTTAGGATGACGGTCCGTCTTCAACTGCAATTTCTGGACAACCTCCTCGGACACTACATTCTCACAACTGCCGCTGTCAATGATCATTTTGCAGACTTTATCTGCAACTGTGCAGGTCGTGTGGAAAATATTGGTTCTCAACCAATCGTCCCCTGAATCGCCCTTGGGAGTCAGTAGACTCTTGCGAACGACCAGAGTCTCATGACCATCTCCATACAGCACATCATCAGTCTCATCATCGTCATACACGGGCTCACCAATCTTCTCAGTCTCGTCTACCACGTTTTCTTCAATCAACAAATTTTTGCCCTTTTGATTAGCAGGCTTCCTGCAATCAGTCGCCCTATGCCCTTGTTCACCACAACGAAAACATCTAATAGTAGGGTTAGAATTACCCTGAGGTGGCTGCTGGACAGGACGGGAATCCTAAGGGCGAAGTGGCCGATTGTTGTGATCGCTCTTGATCACTGGTCTCCTGTTTTGCTGTTTTTCAACAGCAAGTGCACGCTGGTAGGCTTCCGAAACATTCCACAGTGAATGAAGGCTGAGGACATCTTGCAAGGGCTGGCGCAAGCCCCCCAAATACCGCGCCACCATCTGCTCCTCCGTCTCAGATAAATCGTTCCGGGCGACCAATTGGTAAAACTCCTCCGTGTAATCATCGACTGATCGCGCGCCCTGCCTCAACGCATGAAGTCGCTGAAACAAGGTTTGCGTGTAGCCGAAGGGAAGGAAGTGACCCTTCATCTTCTTCTTCATCTTCTCCCAATCAGTGATCTTGGCCTTGCCTTGCCTGTTTCGTGAACGTCGCAACTGCTCCCACCACGCAGATGCTCTGCCCTTGAGTTTGATGGCGATCAGTTTCACTTTCACACGATCGGGGACTTCCTTATAATAAAAAATACGCTCCACTTCATTAATCCAATCCACGAATCCCTCGGCCTGTAACGTACCAGAAAACTCAGGCAAATCGACCCGAAAACCGAGGTCTCCATGACGCTCATCCCGACCACGGTGCTCCCGGAATAGAGCACGATTGTGATATGGGTTTTCGAAAGTGGAATTAGAATCGTGATCAGAGGCCTCACGATCCTCGAAATCCTGCGCTGCCAGGCGTTGGGTCAATTCTGCGACTTGCCTCTGCAAATCCTCAATCATCGCATCCTGAACGCTGCGATCATGACGTTGGGCTTCCTCATTCGGAACCTGCCCACGAAGACCACGACCACGACCTCCAGCCATTGAAACCGGTGAAATTTCCCAGGAAGATATTGAAGCTCTGATGCCAACTGACACCGGACAGGATAGCGATTATCCTGCAGGCTAGTTCCAACAGATGATTCACAGGAGAAAATTTGCCCAAAACCAGAGAGAGAAGTCTCTAGGGTTTAACAGAATATTATAAAATCAAGCAATGATGAAAACAGTCCACAAGCCGGACTGTTATAGCCAAAAATCGTGTTTATCCGAATTTTGCCAAAAATAGAAAAATCTCAGAGATCACTCTAAATTGAAATTCGAAATAAAATAAGCAATCTGCAAAAAATCCGGCCCAAATCGGATTTAAAATGACTTCCTAACTGACAAGCGAAAAATTACCATAACTAGTAAAAACTAACTAAAACTAGTGATTCGGAGGGGAAAACAGCAGAATTTGAGGTCGAAAAAAAGGCACATGAAGCTATGCTCAATGTGGGCAGCGTGCGCGCCGAAAGGAGCTTTCCGAATTGGGGTCTTATGTGCGATTCCGACACCCGTAGCCAAAGTTATGGCTAAAAGACTGAAACGAACTCAAAACGGCCCCAATGAGGAACATATCACAATCAATTCCCGCCTTTACGCTGATCTGCCAACTCATGGTATCTCAGCGCCATCAAGGTGTAATCTGACAGCTCAGCATCATCTGTCTCGGATCCCCCTGCATCAGAAAGTAATAACTTTGTACCATCAATTTGACATATCAATGTTTTCTTCTGCACTCTAAAGACTTACCTGCGTTCGTACATTTGTCTGGGAGATAAATATCAACAAGTACTACTCTTTCAATACTGATCAGGATTTTATAATATGATCAATCTGTTGTGACGTCACATAAGCTAGGCCACTTCATAAAATTTAAACCTATAATTAATTAATTAATGGCACAGTTTTGTCTTGAACTATAATTATTACCGGCCACGGGCTCGTGGCTCTCACGCGCCTCTCCAGGAGCACAGTTTGACAGTTTCTTTGCTGAAGATTTATTCTCCGAGATCAGTTTATCTAGATTATCGTTTTTACTAAATAGTGATCTTGTTAAAAAGATTAAGAATCACTTTTGTACTATAGTTGTTACATTGGGATATTTGTTGGGGAACCCACCCCCTCAACATGTATCATCTTTTTATTTTAATAAAGTCTGCTTAATTAGAAAAAAATATATATTATCAAGCCTGAATCCTAGATTTTCTAATAATATACAATTAATCTAGTATATAAATATATATATATATATATCTATTCTATTATAACAAGTGATTATCTAACTGTGAATAATAATTTTTATTATTATTTTGTTAACTTTTCTTGCTTTTCCATTAAGTCCATTAGCCATGTTTTACCAAAATGCCCTTAAGACCATTGACTATTTGACGTTTAGCTCTATTGTAGAATTTAATGAAACCAAAAGGTCCTTAAGACCTTTAACCATTTGACGTGTAGCTCCTTTGTAGAATTTAATAAAGGATCTTGTTTCACCAAAAGACCCTTAATAGCCCCGCAGTGCACATGAATTAATGTCTCATTTTCATGTCCTTTTTATTCTGACAATGTACTCAGTTTTTTTCTTTTTGTTTTCATTTTTTTAAATAAAAAAATTAAAATGACTTTAATTTTTAGAACAAAAACGTTTTAGAGCATTCTCATTGTAAAATTCAATTTTAAATAAATTGAACTAATAAAATACTTAAAACACTTAATATATAATATTAATTATTAATTCAATTAGAATAGAATTTTTATCAATATTAATATTTAATATTATTAATTTTCTTAGAATATAATTATTATTAATATTTTAATTAGTAGAACTATAAAATATGATAAAATTAAAAATTAAAAAAATTATTAAATTAATAATATTTTATTATTATATAGAGAGTAAATAGATAATCCAATATAAATGTAGACCAATGCTCATACTTTGCTAAAGTTTAGATTTTTTTATCTTATTTTTTGTCTTTCTTTAAACTTGTATTTTCTTTTCTTAGACAAATAAACTATTGACTTTTTCATATATTATTATTATTATTATTATTTAAATCATTATGTTAGGTGCACCCCGGGATCGTTCCCTAGTGTATATATATATATATATATATATAATGCGAGAAAAAAGATTTCCAAAAATAAACTCACAAGTTGACGTGGATTCATGTCATGATTAATTCGTTAGATCTATTTTATAATTAAAGTAATTTTGCAATCTAACATATTACATCAAGTCACTTTGAGCTTACTTTTGTAAAGTCCCTTTATAGCTAAAGCATTTATATATATATACACACATATATAATCACTTGGAGTTACATCATTGAACAATGAAAATTATATAGAACTAAATATTGAATCATTCGTAGTTTCAGGGAAAAAGTTGCAGAGAAACTTTTGGTTACCTGATATACATATGCAAAAGGATGCCCAGACTGGACAGAAATGAACATAAATCCGAGTTCTTCATGCTTATTATTGAAGAATCATGTCATGATGGTTAATCTTTGGATGCATTATAAAATCTCTGAGAAATTTTGCTGTGATGTCTGACATTGAAGGAAAACGACTCTGTTCCATAATAGCGTTTGCGTCAATAAAAAACGTCAGCAAATAATCATTTCTGGCGAAATGATCTTGCATCAAATACTTTTATGTAAAATCTTAAAAAAATATCATTTCTTGCCTTCACCTAGCAGCAAATGGCCATATAAAATCAGGAAAATTAATATAGAAGTTGTAAAACAACCTTCATTACAAAATCCCCTCAAATTCTTAACTATAACAAATTAATTGACAGTACTTTGTACATAAAAAGTTATGAGTAACAAGTCAAGACCAACAAACATGAGTTACACAAATAAAATGAATATTTTCTTCAACATTACATGGCCCTGAAGCATGCCGAAAATACGAAATAATAAAAGGGATCAAGTTTGAAACTTCAGTACTTTTGTTCTTCCAAGATCTGTTTAACTCAAGGATATTCAAGTCTTGAACTTTTTATCTTCCCTCGTTGTCAAGAACAATCCATAAAAATTGACATAAACATGAGGTAATTAGTAAATAATTACATGAACAACTTACATTGATGTAAATTGAAATGAACAAACTACCTGGCCAAAAGGTTAAGTCTCGGGCATCATTGAAAAAATCATTCCATATTTATAAAGAATAAGAATATGGCATTTCTTTCAATGGAAGACATGGCATAACCTCAAAAGGTCCAAAGATGGTTGTATGTAGTTACATATGTAGGTGCATGCATGATTCATAACTGGATGCACATCTAAATATGTCTGTAGTTTTTCATCTCTAGATGCATTTTTTTCTTCAAAACATCGATAAAATCCATGGCATCGTTTTTAAAATATTTCGTCTCTAAAAATTAAATTTGTTGAAGTGTTTGTTGTTTGAAGCATTATTGTCGTTAATTTGCACTTTAAATCACAGTCTGTCTCATACTTCTACTATTATATATATATATATATAGGATTTTAAAAAAATGAGAAGTGAGATCTTGATTAATCTATCTTACGTATTATTGTTTGACTAATCATATTAATTGAATTGTTGCACAGCTGTAAGTTTACTAAATAATAGTCATCATATTAAAATAAAAACATTAAGATTTAATATTATACTTGTCGATGTACATACGTACGAAAATCTCAAGGCCCTGACTTAGGAAACAATATTATTTCTTGTACTTGTATATATATATATATATATGTCATGTGTATGCTTATTTACTATTCTACGTAAGAAAAATTATATATTTATCATCTATTTTATTATCATTCTCGAGGCATCAAATTATTAATTTACAAGCTAATAAAACTTAATAAATAATCTCCTATAATTAAATGACACATTATAAAATAGTGAAATGATGATAATTAAAGAAATAGTTGGTAGCTTTAATCTATAATTAATTTAAAATAATTTCGTTTTCAGAGTATAGATTAGATAGTCCTTTGTGTAATCCGATCATATTAGTAAGAAAGTGGAATGAATGAAAAGCAGTACTCGCATTGACCCTCCATGTCAACGGACATCTTGTACGTACGTACTGTTGATGATCATGAAGTGAGACGTCCTGATTATGTGTTAGATATATGTCTGATGCTGAGATTTTCTAATCACTGCCAAAACGTCCTTATTTTTGGTCCATCTTTCAGGTTGGATCGTGTTTGCAACAGAAATCTTCATTATATATATGTTGTGATCGATGGGGGGGAATATTCTTATCAAGAGGTGGGGATAATTAGGATAATCCGACAAAGATAAAATTAATTAAATTTAAGGCATGCAGTTGAATGTTTATTAATTATATTAACCAATCAAAGGGTGGCTTAGAGACCTCAGCTTGTTACAATCTCAAACCAATTGACTGCCCTACTTTATTTCTATTTGATCTTTAATAATTCTTGCCTTTAGAAAGAACATGTTATGATAAAATGATACATATTTCTTTGTAAATGGGGAGAAATTAATACATCTGGCTGCAAAAAGACTGATCTGTTTTATAAATTTAACATCCATCCAAAGTTGAATATGCTTATGTCTGCATGATATGACAACAAACTGTATCTAGATCAGGGTTCCGAACAACCTAGCACTCACAAGAAAATTCTTGTGGCATGTTACAAAGAGCTCGCATTGTATTGCTAGCTACATCCAGCAACTGCAGGTACTCGTCTGCACCATCAACTAGACACTGCCGATTCAAAATTAAAAGAAGTAAGAGCCATGCAAAACAATGTCTCTGTACAGTAGAGTGCTGCTATAAAAATTAGCCATCAATGTAGATACCATTATTGCATGGATAAAGAATGATTCCTACCTAAGTCCATGAAGGAAAGTAAACAATAACCTTTTATAACATTTAATTGAAAATAGCACCCTAGAATTTCTTTAGGTAAATGGCAATAATGCGTTCAATCAATTGAGAAAGGCAATCGGAAAACCCTAGGACGTTACTGAGAGAACGCATAGGTTCTACAATGATTTAAAACTTCTTTAAAGCATCTTATGTTGCTGAAGTATGATTCACCTCCAAGCAATCTCAAATATTAAAAAAGATAGCATCTGAATTCTAAATGATCATCTTGAATAGGAAGGCAACAATCTTACCAACAAAGTTATGGTAAGATTCATTTCATTTTTAACAGAATGATACCAAACTTCATTATTTTAAATACTTGAAAAAAGTCTCAAATCTAAATAATTAACCTTATCTGCTTCGGCCAATTTATTGCAAATTCTGGCCTTCTGTTCATCTGATATGTCATCTGCCTCAACAACCACCTCAAGTAACTGGAAAAAAAGCATTCAATCATTTAATATTTATCTACCAACTGCAAATGGTAAAGAACCACGAACATAAGTAAAATTTGAAACCTGGTACAGCATCTGAGAGACCGGATATCCCTCTGCAACTATATCATTGACTTCCTTGTTTGCCACATCAAAGTTACCGCTTTTACAAGTTACAAGAAATGCCTTGACAATCTCTTGTGGGATGACCTAATAATAAAGAGCTTAGGAGTTAGCACATGGAGGGGCTTCTAAAACTGGAGGAAAAAGTACTTGTATTTATGGAGAGTGCTTATATTTATCATCTGTTGCTGTTAAGTGTTAAGTTATAGTTCCAGCAAAACGAATAAAGAAAATGTTTGAATGATGATATGAAATTCCACTATCATATCAATAAAGCATAGAACTGATGGCACAATGCTGGAATCCAAGTGTGAAATTCGTGGATGAAACTTCCAACTTCTTGCACCCATTCTCAAACATTCAGCATATTCATTGCAACTTCACAAGCTTGCATGCACAAGCACAACAATATTTGATGTTGAGAAAAGTTTCTTATATACTTGACCACATGGATATAAAGGGTGGTTTTATTCAATAAAAGCCTAAAGAAGCCACAATTAAATCAGACAAACACATAGATGTATACACTTGTTGCATCCATGCACCTATGTGCATGCACGTTTGTGTATGGGTCTTGATGCATGTTATGACAAACAAAGCCTTTTGAAACTTCATCATAACTTACCCCAGACACACTAATCAGATCCTTCGAAGAAATGGATGATCCAAATAATCGCGCAGCCGACTGAAATACGCCAAGACAGATTAGAAACTTAGGTCATTATCAAGAGGGACTAAATTTAAAAGCCCAAACACTACAGAATAAACAATTGAGAAATGCTCTTATGCATCCTAATCTGTCATCCCCAATCACACTTGGCGGTGTGGCACATTTCAAATGGGTGTCATTTAAGAAATTGATAGAAAAAAACCACTTGAAATGGGACACACGTGTGGTTGTAAATGACAAGACTTAAGATGAAGAGTAACATCGCTCAACATCAAGAAATACAATTATACTGTATAGACATCCAAGAGCCCTTAATCACAAGACAAAGATTTGTGTCTCCAAGCTCCAATGTCAGAGCTATTTTTATTTGACCTTGTTCATTGAAAATTCTACTCAAAAGAGCCCATGATCTCTCACAAAAGCATATCTAGTACTCCATTTATTAATTGCTATTTAAAGGCCCAAGATCCATGGAAAACAAAGCCACTTGAGAATTTAAGATTTTGATACTCCAGATTAATAACAGTAATTTGACTGGAAGACCTACTATTTAATCCTCTGTACAATGTCAACAATGACCAAAGATCAATGAAATGGAAAACCTATATTGAAAGTTCCTAATAGTCAACCCATCATCAATCAAATAAGTTTTTTCCAATTTTATCACGGATTTGCCAAATTGAATGTATGTTGAGCATTGAAGAAAATACTACCTAAATTGAAAACACAAAGGTTATTTGTCGCACCTGTATATCTGGCACTGCCAAGAAATTTGTTTTTGGCAAACCAGTATTTTAAGCTGAAGGTTTCAGAAAGGCATTGAAGGATTATCCACTCACGGGATGGGGGTGCTTCATTGGAGCAAGCATCAACATGTATGGACCAAACAAGTTTGGCAAGAATAGATTATTTTAGACACAGAGATGGCATCCGATTTCAGAACGAATGTTCTTTTGCATGAGCATAGAGATGAAGTTATAATATTCACATACTCTTTTTATGGGTGATAATAATTACATACTTAAACACACGACGGGAAAAATAAAAACCAGTTCTCACCTGCAAGTACGTAATAGCTCGACGAAGATCACCTTGTGAAATAGAGCTCAAGGTTGAAAGAGCCTAGACTTATGCATCATATTAATGAAGTTAGAAAACCTAACACCAAATCAATGAAGAAATCTACTCTGAAAACTATTTCAAAAGACAAATTCTGAGAAATTATGGCTAAACCTCAGCATCCAGATTGAGGCGTTCTTCTTTGCAAATATGCAATATTCGAGTGCTCATGATTTGTTCTGAAAGTGGTTTGAACCTGAACTTTGCACACCTTGAAGCAAGTGGTTCTATGATCCTACAGAAAATACAATCATCTTCATCATAAAGTATAAGGGTCTCAATTCAATCATTTGCATATCAGTGTGATACGAAAAGGTAAAGATTCACCATGAAAATTGAACAAAAGAAACTATGAAAAACATGAGAACTTTGTAAGTCTTACGACATATTGCAGCTCCACTCTGTTTGGCTGAGTTCAGCACTAAAATTATGGGTCTTTCCTAGGAGCAGAACTATTAACAATCAAGATCATAAAATGCCAAAGATGAAATCACAAATGATGATAATATCAAAAAACAATGTGTGGGTCTATATTTTTCCTTTATTTAAGCCACCGACCTGATCCTTGCCTCATGTTCACAGTTAACTTAGGGGTTGTTTACCTCATCCGATCTCATCTCATCTTATCTCATCCTATCACATTTCAACATCCTAACACCATTTTTTTTTTTTGATAAGTAATAAGATATTTCATTGATAAAAAGGTAGGCATAGCCCAAGTACACTAGAGGTATACAAAAGCATACACCTTTTTAAGAACTAGAAACCGTTACAAGGAAANTTTTTTTTTGATAAGTAATAAGATATTTCATTGATAAAAAGGTAGGCATAGCCCAAGTACACTAGAGGTATACAAAAGCATACACCTTTTTAAGAACTAGAAACCGTTACAAGGAAATCATGAAAGCTAAGACCATTTAGATCTAACGCAATAGCCCACAAAAACAAAGTCTTTCAAAAAAAACTCCTAAATTCTTCCAAGGAACGT
>QGSO01001871.1:0-14373 GCA_011037825.1 Carya cathayensis | reverse complement strand
CATGAATTTCTGCCTAATTTTACCAACTGTTGATTACTGTGGATTTTGGTCCACATCGCTCGAGCGAAGTGGCCTGGAAAACACTGTTTTGATTAGAGGAACATTTAGAATTTATTTTTCCATTGATTTTCACTCAGATTGAAAAGGAGGACTTTCATGGGGTTTGAGAGCAATTTGGAAGAAAAGAAAAAGAAAAAGAAATCACAAAAGGAAACCACAAGAAGTCCAAGTCTGAAATTCGCTTAGGAGACAGTCTGGACATACTTTAGTCTTTTGACCGTAACTTTTTACTCACATATCTGATTGATGTAATTCTTGATGCGTTAGAAAGTCTATCTTAAAGGGCTATAAATTTGTCTCAATAAGGATTTCCAAGATTCGGACTCCTAAAGCATGTACGTGGCTGCCAAGATGAGTCCTCTAAATTTAGCGATTTTTTTATGCGGAAATTAAGAGGACATTAGGGTTTCTTTCCTACCCTATATAACATATCATTAGCACAAAAAAAGAGGAAGAGGTACAAGAGGCAGATTTGAGGAGAGGAGGATTCACACAAGAGATCATTCACGCAGCAACACGAATTCTTCGGAAGCATTCACTCAAACTGTAGCAGATTGAAGAGCTCCTTGAGGGGTCCAATTGCTACTGCAACTCAGCCTCCTCCACCGCTTCGAATCTTCATCTACATTCAATTGGCTTGATCTTTTTTAATTCCCTACTTGCTATTTCATTTCAGTTTTAAGTTTCTGGATTATTTTGGAGATTTTTTATTTAGAAGTTTGAGTAATTTATTTGTTATTCATTTAGTTCATGTTATTTATTTTTCTCGTTTCGTTAAGCTTTCATTTTAATAGTGATTACAATTGCTATGGTTTAATTTGAGAATTTGTGATTTGAATACAATGATGAACCCTAGAACATTGATTTTGGGGCTTTTCAATTTTCAGTGCATGTTTTGTCAATTACTTTCTAATCTAGTTTAATTCTTAATTTAGTTTTATTAATTTCTGAGTTTAATCTATTAGTCCTTTACATTTCAATCCGACAATCAAAATATAAAAATATGAATCTAGTCCATAACTAGTACCATTTTCCATCTATTGCACATACCATCATTTTTATTTTCTCTTTGTGAAGTTTTTCACCATTTTCAACGAGTTGAGTTTAAGTAAGCTTTCCCTGAGGGGACGATCTAGAAATTTATTCCTAATTATTACGCGACATCCTCCTGCACTTGGGATAGTCTTTGTGATACTCATTTTTGAGTGAGTCAGGTTCGAATCAGCACATATAGAGCATGCCTATACTACTTTCACAACTTTCACTTTTTCCATTTCTATGAAATCCAATCGTCTAGTTAAAGCAACTATTCGGGCTTGAATATCAGTATCCTCCTTAAGCTCATATCTGCCCCAACCAGAAATAGCCCTTAGTGGCTGTGTTGTTAACGGAACTCGATCAGTTCGAGTGTTCCATTGTTGTGTGCTCTCAATAAGATAGTCAAAAAATAATAGTGCTTCATTGGGTTCTATGCTAAAAAGATTCTCTATTGAATATCATCTGAACAAACCGTTTGCATTCTGGAGTGAGACTAGTGTAAAAATAGCTCACCAACCTCCATAATTCAAAACATGATGTGTACATATGTTTACGAAATCTTTAAATTTTTTTCAATTGGCTTGGAAAGTTTCGTCACGTCTTTGATTGAATTGGTTGATTTGCTTTTACAAAAACTGAGTTCTCTAAAAAGAAATTTTTTTTTTTGTAAGGATTCACGCTACATATCAAACCAACTAGAGATAGAATTAGGCCTCAAAAAATTAAACCAAATTTTCGATTTATCCTTTAAAGAGAAAGGAAATAAACGAAATCTAATAAATTCATTAGCAATGGCCCTAGAATAAAAGTACTGCAAGCCAACTCAAAGTCTGTTAGGTGCTAGTAAGGACTCTTAGAATCCATCCCATGGAACTGAGGTATCATTGATATCATGTGATGCTTAACAGAAAAATTTCCTTCATCATCAAGTAAAATAATGCATGAAGGTGCAGTGGTGCTCATGGATTGCAAATAATCCTTAAGAGTGTGGTGTAGATGCATCCATGGTTTGTTCAATTTCAATGTCCTCACTCATAGAAGAGACGAAAGAGCTATCTATCTTTGAATTGTGTATACTACTCTCAATGCTTGATGTAACTCTAAGCAACTTATTTGAATCGTCTCTCACCCATGACATGAAACATCAATCTAAATAGCATAAATAGGGTTCAAGCGACTGAGTAGTAAATGGCAAGTGAAACGTGTAATCAGAGATAAGATAGTGAAAGAAACAATTGAGATAAAAAAAATAAACGAAAAAAATAACATGTTTAAATTTAAGTTAGGCAACTATTTCCAGTAACAGCGCAAAAAACTTGACTCACTCAAAAATGAGTATTACAAAGACAATACCCAAGTGCAGGAGGATGTTGTGTAATAATTAGGAATAAAATTCCTATATCATTTCTTCGGAGAAAATTGTTTAAAATCAAACTTGTGTAAACGTAAAAATATTTACAAGAGATCGAAAATCAAAGGGGTGATATGTACAATGAGTGAAAGAGTGCAATGGAAATGAAAATGACATTAGTCATGGACTAGATTCATATTTTTTAATTTTTGAGAGTCGAAATAGAATGTAAAAGACTAATAAATTGAAATTAACAATTAAGAAACCAATTAAGTGAAATAATCTTAATTAATCTAAAAATTAAAAATAAAACTGAAATTATTTAAGTCTTGATTAACCTTTAATCTATCTAAAATATAATGGAACTAAGAGATTAATAAAACTAAGCCATGAATTAAGCTAGATTAGATAATAATTGACCAAATACGAGCCGGAAATTGAAAAGCTCCAAAATAAAGATTCTGGGGGCTTGTATTCAAATAATAAATTCTCAAAACCAATTCATAACAATTGTAATGCATACTCAATGAAAGTTTAAAGAAGGGAGAAAAATAACTAGCATCAAGTAAAATAAATAATAAATAAAATGTCCAAACTTCTAAGTCAAAAATCTCACAAATAAACCGTAAATTTCAAATTGAAATTAAATAAAAAGTAGGAAATGGAAAGAGCTATGTAGATGGCTGGAGATGGAGGCGGCAAGCAGAAGAGGAAGGCCGGGTAGTGGTAGACGTTGGACCCTCGAGGTTCTTCAATGCGGTGCTAGAGCTCTTTTCCAAAAAATCACTTCCTGCGTTCCTATCTTCGTGTGTGCGTAGAAGAATC
Organism: Carya cathayensis; assembly: GCA_011037825.1. Classification (NCBI taxonomy): domain Eukaryota; kingdom Viridiplantae; phylum Streptophyta; class Magnoliopsida; order Fagales; family Juglandaceae; genus Carya; species Carya cathayensis. The sequence goes on along the minus strand of QGSO01001871.1, from coordinate 11,099 downwards.
CCCGTTACGTCCAAAAACATAAAAACCTTCCATCCCCGCGTGGAAGAACCTAGCACAGAAAAACCTCTCCAAACCTTGCAACCCGTCTTATGTTTCTCTTCAAACGAAATTCAAAATCCATATGCCACGTATGTCAGTCAAACATCTTTGCCTTACTTCCAGCTGCGTCCAAAAACCCAAAAAGGTCCCTCAAGTGCATGTCTTTCGTTAAGCCTAAAAAGGGTGCCCACGTGGTGTATAAAACCAAAAGATTCCCTTGCCTTCAGCCAGCGTGCGTGCGTGAGTTTCTTCCAAACCATGCAAAAGGATTCCACATATGGGTCCCGCATGTGAGTTTTGAGAGAAAACCAAAAGACTTTTCCCGTGGTTCCATATAAAGAAAAATAAAATAAAATAAAAGAATAGAATATAAACAATATGTTATGCATATAAAGAAAAATTACTCAATTAAATTACAGTTTCAGAGTAGTTAACACATGAATAAATTATATATGTAAATATATATATATATAAATTATATTCCAAAATAATGTCTATATATAAATTATAAATAATATGGTCTAAATTGATGGTAAAAAAATAAGTTTGCAGTTTGAAAAAATGAAAAAAGAAAAAAATAAAGGCCAAAATATCGGCCGAAACAGTCGAAATTCTCATTAGTAGGAAACTATATTCTTCTCTATACCGGCTAAGCCATGGAAATGAAATATTTAGGCCGTACTGGCCCGTATGGTATGGAATTCAAAACTATGCTTCAAACCCCCCTTTCTCTCTCATCATGCTCTCTTTTTGCTATTTCTCTCTCACCGAACTACCATCTTGTGATATCCGCTCATTCTTTCTTCTTTTTTAATTATGCATCTTGTTCTACGTGCCGAGTTTCGGTCTATGTACTGAGCCTCGTTCTACATGTCGGGCTTCAATCTATGTGCTGTACCCCGATGGCGTGTTCCGAAAGTTATCAAGTGGATTTCAAAGTAAGATAGATATTTTAAATATTATGGAAATATCTATAGGAGATATTTTCAGTATTATTAGATAAGCTTGTTTTTAAAATAACACAATTATAATATTTTGATAAACTCATTAAAATATTATAATTATGGATAATTACTTAAATTAAATATTTTAGTTGTTTTAAAATATTAAGAGATTTAACTTTACGTTAAAAATTCTAAAATTAATTTAAACGATTTTATCCTTTTTAATTATAATATTTTAATGAACTCATTAAAATATTATAATTGTGGATAATTACTTAAATTAAATATTTTAGTTGTTTTAAAATATTAAGATATTTAACTTTACGTTAAAAATTCTAAAATTAATTTAAACAATTTTATCCTCTTTAAGTAATTAACGATACTTTATCATTTTAAAGAATGATGAAGAAATATTATTTTATAAACTTTAGTTTATAAAATAATATTCTATCCTAATTCCTCTCAGTGTTTTAAAACACTTACGTGTTTTCAAATCAGTGTTTAAACTCATCGTTAGATCGTTTTGAGAATCTTAAAGCGTAGGACTGAGATTAAATACCCAGGCCCCTCTCTTTTCCCCACTTTTTCTCTTTTTCCTTTTCTTCCTTGTCTTCTCTCTCTCTCTCCCATGCACGTCTAGCCCGATTGCTCCCTTTCTCCACCTTGCGGTTTGCACTCCTAGCCAGTGACACCTCCAACCACCGTGCCTCACCTCCACCTCCAGCATGTTCCTCTCTCATTGGCGAGCACTACCCCACCGATGGTGAGCTACACCGGCAGCCCTCTCTCTCTATTTTAGAGCCTATTCCTCCACCCAGCATCGCCATACATGGGTGAAACAGCCACCAAGCACCACCAATGGCTTCACCACATCATGGGCTTCCTCTCCATGTCATCCTTTTCCTCCATCTCTCTCTCTTTCTCCGATGGGTCTCCACAACTACCCATTCGGTTGCACCACCATGCGCATCTACCCACGGCTTTTCACCACCACCATCTTGTTTCTCTCATCACCACGACCTTCTCCAATAAATTTTATGCCCAACGAAGCTTTGTACAGCTCTCACATTCCCTTACTCTCCAAGGCACAAGTTGCACTTCTTGTGGCCAATTCGCTACCGTGAGCCACCACCTCGCCACCACTGCTCCACCATATCTTCCTCTACCTTTCCTTAGCTTCCCATGAAGTTCTATGGCCTTCCTCCACCTCAAGCACCATCTCTCCTTTTCGGATTCATTGTTCACGGCGTGATGCTGCCATGCTTTGCCACCTTTGACCACCACGAGGTCACCTTGAGCCTTTCTAAGACCATGCCTAGCTATTCTCAAGCCCAAACCGCTACTTTACGTGGTGTTACCGCCACGTACGACTCATCCGACGCTTCGATCGTGACGAGCAGCGAGCGACGCACAAGTTATCTCGTCGGTAGTATAACCCTCTACCTCTAGTTATTTACATTTATATTAGTTGGCTGGTTGGAATGTAGACTATGTAGTTAGTAATTGTGGAGTTCGCTGCATAGTAGTGAAGTGACTTGTAGTTGTGAAGTGTTGGACTTGATTGTGTAGTGTTGTGGACTGTGCTGTGAGTATGGGCATCAGATGGACGCCATAGTTGTGATACGGCGTGAAGTGAGAAAGGAGTACGTGTGGAGCATACTCTGTGTACTGCAACGACACACCGTGTGTGACGCCCCCAAATTCCGCTTGGGATTGAATGGACATTTGAAGCGTCGGAACATGCAACACAAGGTTACCTGCCCCCGTTCATGACATATAAGATGCAATGTTCCTAACATGCATCTAGCATTATGCAATATTCGCAGCGGATAATTTTTTTTTTCTTTAGCAATACTATGCACCAAACTAAAATATCCCAAATACTTAAAACATATTCCATACATAAAGGCATACTAAATAGCCGTGATCACCACACTAGTCCAAAATGGTTGTGATCAAAAGAATACTTGAGATACAACTCCAAAAGTACAAGTAGTAACCTAAGTCAAATACTATGCCATCATCAACATCGCACCGTGGCCTAGTCGACCGTGTTCAGTTCGTCAGATTCCAATTCTTCTTCGGGTCTTGTAACAAGATCTACCATTCGGGGGGAATGGTAGTTGGGACTACCACAGTGAGATTTAATTACAAATCTCAGTAAGTTAACATAAAACTCACACACAGGTTAAAGATGCATGCATGGAAGTAAAAGCATAAATGCATAAGTATAGTCGTACATAAGCATAGCATAACTTGACATATAGCATGACATAACCAGAACTTAAACGTGAACTGAACTTGACTTAACATGGCATGAACTTAAGCTTAAAACATAACATGAACAAACAACATAACATGAACGTGAAACATAACATGGACTTGAAATATAGCATGAACGTAAACATGCATAACATAAATAAGAACTTGAAAATAACATAAACTTGAACATAACATGACATAAACGTGAACTTGAGACATAATGTGAACGTGAACATAACATAATATGAACGTGAACTTGGAACATAACATGAACATGAACATAACATGTATGTGAGCATAACATAACATGAACTTGATCTGCAACTTGACTTATCATGTATTTGATCTGAAACTGGACTTAACATAAACTTGGAATATTATTCAATTGTCTTGATTAATAACGTGCGTTAATACGTACTCCACAGTTGTTGTGGCCCCACGTATTCAAGTAACATAAAAATAATACGTACTCCACAGTTGTTGTGGCCCCACGTATTCTACGTGTCACAATTGCTGTGTCTCACGTAGTGTATGCTCCACAGTTGTTGTGGCCCCATACTTCATGCTCCACAGTTGTTGTGGCCCCATGAATACACATAACATAAAATATAATACGTACTCCACAGTTGTTGTGGCCCCACGTATTATACGTAACATAAAATATAATACGTACTCCACAGTTGTTGTGGCCCCACGCATTATAAGTAACATAAAATATAATACGTACTCCACAGTTGTTGTGGCCCCACGTATTATAAGTAACATAAAATATAATACGTACTCCACAGTTGTTGTGGCCCCACGCATTATAAGTAACATAAAATATAATACGTACTCCACAGTTGTTGTGGCCCCACGCATTATAAGTAACATAAAATATAATACGTACTCCACAGTTGTTGTGGCCCCACGCATTATAAGTAACATAAAATATAATACGTACTCCACAGTTGTTGTGGCCCCACGCATTATAAGTAACATAAAATATAATACGTACTCCACAGTTGTTGTGGCCCCACGTATTATCATAACATAACATGTCTTATCTTTCTTAATGCATGAGATATTATTTAATATCATATACTTTTCTAACATGGCGTATACTTGTAAATGGCACAATATGATTTAATCATAAACATTTCATGGCATACATGTATCATATGGCATACTTAACATGGCATACTTATAACATACACATTGTATGACAGAAAAGATTGTGTAACAGATAAATATTCATGAGAGATTAAATCATACGTAACAGATAAACATGTAATGACATAGCATGACATGGCATATACGATAACATACATACATAAATTGTAGTTCTCTTACCCATCACACATACACAATAAACTGATAGTAAGTTAGAGGCTAACTTACCTCGATTGTCACGTTCTACGAGAATAAAGTGCGATATACGAGAAACTGTAAAAGGTCATTCTAAAAGTTAGAAATTTAATTACTAACAATTAGAAACATGGAAACAAGTTATCTTAGAGTAAAATTATCATTTTACCCTCTACATGTGGGAAAACGACCATTTTACCCATAACTTAAGGATTTCATATCCTAACTCCAAAAATTTCCAAAATTTACATTCCTCATGTAAATTTTGTTCTAAACTCAAATATCAACTCAGAAAAATTTAAAACAAAACATCACTATGGAAAACACACTATGGCCGAAACATCCATAGGCCATTTCTCTTGATTTTTGTTACAATTCCTTCCAACTTCAAAACTCATGCTTAAACCAAAATTTTACAACAAACATCTTCCAATCCTAAGTTTAAAACCATACTTAAAACATCCATTTAGAAAAAGCTAATAATCAACACCAAACTTTTTTGTAAAAAGATCAAAACACTTGAATCACAAGCTTTGTCCTTAAATCAAAACATCTCCAAGAATTCCAAAAAATCAAATCTTACTTCTAACATATTCATAACATCATCCTCAGATAAACCATGCTTTAAATCATCAAACTAAAGTCACCAAAATCACAAAAATAACACTTGGAGTTTTTGATTTTACACTTAGTCCAAAAACAGAAACTTTTTCTTAACTAGCTTTGATAAATCTCTTGATCAATGGCTTAAGAAGTGAGATCTTTGAAATAAAGTATCACATGGTTTAAAAACGTGTCCTAAAGAATATCCAACCATCAAAATTAAAATCACATGGCTAAAACCCAATAAAACATGGATCTAACCTAAAAACATCAAATCTTAGGCCTAACCGAAATTCTCTTGCATAGAAAAATCATATCTTTGAAACTAATACTAAATATCTCCAAAATAACATCCTAACATGAAAATAAGAGACTTAGGATCATCATATAAAAATATCAAAGCCTTTAGAGTAAGATCAAATCTCGAAATATTCAAACTTTATCCAAATAAAAACTGTTTTGCCACTTCCAGTTTTCAAGTTTCTAGATCTAATAAAATCTATCATCAAAAGCTTTATTCATGCAACAAAACCTCAATGAAAACTCTTAAACACATTCTAAGAACACTCCATAAAATTTTCGGACCAAGATATGTCCATTAGCTTGGTCAAAAACTCCAAAACATAACATACTCTCCAGATTCACGCCCAGAATGACCTTTCCATGGTTAAAAATACTTTTGACTGACCAAATGACCATGGAATGATCCGAAAAATACATCTAAGGAAACTAGACTCAAAGAGGAACAACTTTTATGAAGGAATAATTGTGTGAAAATACTTACAAAGGGTCGAGAATCTCCACGAAAAAAGACATAGAAATCTGCCCGAGTGAACTCTTTTGGGTTTCTCTCTAAGAATGGGGTGAAGAAATGATTAAAGTGAAATAAGTGTGTCTTGCACGACTCAAGACTTCTGTAGGGGGAATATTTGGACCTTAATGATCATTGAGTAGAGGTGTAGACATGTGACATAATGTAGAGGATAGTGGGGGGCAAAAGACAACCTACAAAGGCTATGAGACATGGGACTTGATGGGGTGGGTTCCTCCATATTATTGAGTGCAACTTGATGCAATGAATGGTCTGCCAAGTGGGGGTGGAAACTTCTCCAAGAAGCTTTGCCAAGGTGGCCAAAATTCGTGGGCTTTAGTGGGCCTCAACCAAGTGGGCTTCAATTTGGGGTTTAAAGGGGGTTTGGTTAGGGTTTGAGATGCTATCAAGCCCAAATCCAATTTTTCTTGGCCCAATCAAATTTCTAAGGTTTAAAATGTTGGATAAAGATGTCATAATAGGAATTTGAGAAATTAATAGCATGTGAAAGTGATTTAATCAAGTGATTAAACACAATACTAGAAATTGGATCAAAAAGGGTTTGAATGCAACTTTAGGGTTTGGGGAAACCGTTTAGGGTTTCGGTTTCAACCAAGTTTTTGGGGTTTCAAAATGGATTCCAACCATTTAGGGTTTTACTAGGGTTGAAACCCTCTTCGATCTAACTCAATTTGGTTGATCAGATGAAAAAAAACTGTTTTGCTTAGGTGGCATGATCTCACACATTGATTTCCTTCACAAATCCATCTAATGGTTTCTCTTTGTGCCAAGTATCTAATACTATTCATTATGTGTGGTTAAGATCTTGCCAAGTGTCCAAATAAAACTTCTCTAACCTAATTTGGACATTTCACACTGTGATTTTGAAAACACTGCACTTAGTACGCTTATCGAGGTTACTATTCACTCCGAAAAAGTGCATAATAAACTTAGTACTGAAAAATCCTAAATATTCAACTGAGTCTAGTGGCGTAAACTATAACGTAATCTGACACTTCTAACTACCTCAAACAAATAAAATCGCATTTCTGGCACCATAGTGAGTGATAACACGAACTATGTTGACAGACTAAAACCTATGCGATTAGATCGATTCGTGAAAACTTACGGAGTTTTCACGAGATTCCTAAAGTCTATAGAAATTCCACCATTGAATTTCTAGCGGGCTGTTACATCCTCCCTCCTAAAAAAAAGATTTCGTCCTCGAAATCGGCGCAAGTACAAACATAAAGCACGCTTAAAAAGAAGATGTTGCTTACCAAACTTCTAGTATAAAACTTCTTCCCGTTTTGGCATCATTAAAAAGGATCGGCAGCAAGTAAATGGACTGAAGAAAACGGTGCATTAATAAACACTGTAGATAGTTGAAAAAAAAGACCGTCCTGTGACCCGACAAGAGCTGCAAAGCTCGAGGCCTACTCTACGATTTATAGCAGGCTGGAGATTTGAACAAACGCCTGATGTTGATTGACAACCGTGATTGAAGGCTTTGAGTTTCTATAAAGAAACAGGATCATTTTCATCCCATCGGAAAAAAAAAACATCGCTTCTTGATCCTGTGTTTTGTTTTTCCATAACAAAAGAATGGCTGGGCAAATCTCTTCGCACTAATGTTCCAGACTTGAATCAGGAACCTTGACGCATCAACCATCAATCTTCTCTCCTGAGGTCGTCAATACTGTTGCGCCTAAACCTTAACTCAAATTAATGAACCAAAATTTAGTGCAGTTTTACCTGCAAGTATACAGGTGTTGTAGTACCTTACAGGATCGAATCCACAGGGATTGACTAATGTGAAAAATTCTCTCAAACAAATGAAAATAAAATACTAAAAGAGATGTGTGATTGAAAATAAAATGAGGTTATTAAAATTATGATTTTTGACTTAACAAAATAAAACTAAAATGATAAAATGTATTGATATGGGAAAAGACTAAGGTTTCGAGGATCCATTTAATAATTTAAAATATTGTTTCCGATCGAATTACTTCAATTAAACTAGAATAATAATTCCGTTTAATTGGAAGATTTAGCATTTAAGATCAAGAAAAATAGTTACGAATGATCGAGCATGAACGATTGATGATTAAAACGCTTACAAATTTATTTGACTATCACAGGGATTTCTCAAGCATTTACTGTATTCGGAAATCACAATAAATCAAGAAAAATATATAGATAATCAAATTATCCAATAATAAAATCATTCAATCGATCAAACTCACAAAATAAATTTGTCGACGATCCGAAAACAATTTTCAGATCATTAAACTTCACCTCTAACCTTAGTATTCAAATTTAGCCGACCATGTTTAACACAAGCGCTATAAAAATTAAATAAACATTCTCCATGATAGAATTAAAATAAAATACAATAAAACCACACAATAACATAAAACTGAAAAGAAAATAAGATAAAATAAGAGTTAAAACTCCCTCTCGGTTTCGTGTCCGTTTCGTTTGCTCCAAGATGCGTCCAACTTCACATCAAACCAAAGCCTCTCTTCGTTTGCTTCTTTCTCCGCTCGCAGCACCAAATAAAAGGATGGCTAACGTCTTTCAGTTCTTGAGTCTCCGTAAGCTTCCCTTGATTTTTTTTTTCTTCCGTAAAAATCCTCCCTAACGTAAAACTCTCCCTCAGTTCTCTTCGATATTTTTCTTTTCATTCCTCACACCCCAAACGTCCTCCACTTCTCTCCACCAACTTCTTTTTTTTTTTTTTAAGTCATCACCGACTCTTTCCGGCACTTCTTTCTCCTCTCCTACGTAAACTCCTATTTTTTTATACTCCTTCCATCCTTCTGTTCCCCCCAGCTCCTATCTGTTTTTACGTGAACTCCTCATCTCCACCTAACGTAAACTCTCAGCTTCTTTCCGTCAACTCTGCTCCGTTCAGCCCTCTGTTTTTTTCTGTTGGCTCCTCTTCGTGTGAACGTCCACTTTGGACGTGAACACCTGAACGTCCAGCTATCTTTTCCTCCTTCCGTTTCCTGTCTCTCTCTAAGTCAGTACCCTACTTCTCTTTGTAAACATCTAACTGCCGAGAGTCACAAGCCAACTCTCCTTCCAGGTTCTCCTCGTTCGTCAGTCCCAGCAAGGAAGAAAGCCCCTCTCTCTCACGTTTCTCTTGTTTAAACTCTCACAGCCACCTGCCCAAAGTTCCAAACCAGCCTTGCAAGGTGAAAAGAAATAAAACTCAATGCTCTGTTCCGGTTTAGAGAAACAGAGTGGTGCGGGTTGGACGTTGGAACGTGGTGGCTTCACCAGAACTCCCTTGTCCGTAACCTCTCCAGCTCCCAATCTGAAAAACCCCCAAAAAAAGAAAGAAAACTCCCCTTCTTCTCTCTCGTCCATCAAGCACCGAAAACCCCCCTTAATTTCTGCCCTCCTCTCCTTCGTAAATCACTCCACTCATTAAGCATGTTCCCCCAGTCCAGCTATCCTTCCGCCAATTAATGCACCGACTCCTCTCTCAACTTCAACATAAAGTCCAGCCGACACTCCACGTATACCTTCACTTTCAGCCCGTCTTCAATTTCGGCACGTCTTCAATTCCAATTTCTTTCCACGTCCAGCCACACACATATATATATATATATATATATAATATAGATACCTCAAGTCCAAATCCCAGGCGCCAAACGTGAAGTTCTTTCCTAAAAAAATAATATCCAATCAATTAGCTGCACCAACCGATTTTTCTTTCCGTAAATTCTAAAATCCAAGCGTGCTTCCATTTGTTTCAGCCCCTTTTTATACTTTGATGTTGCATGTGTTTGTCTTTCTTTTCACGCTTTCCATTTTCCTTTTTCGGTGGTTTTAATTGTTGACTTCATCACATGCAGCTCTTCTTTCTCTGTGAATTTTATTTATACTGCAAATAAAGAAATAAAAATAACACTCGAAATAACTAATAAAGAAAAATAAATTATTAAAAATATATGTGAGGAAATATTATCTAATTAAATCATAGTTATAAAATTAAGCATAAACATGATATTAATCAAATAAAAATCACAACTTGAATTTATGCTTATTAACTATTTTTCCATCTAAAACCATTAATAATGTCACGAACCAGTTGAAATAAATTGGTTTTAAACAGCTAAAATATGCAATTTTTCAGCTCAAACAAATACCATGATAGGAGCAGAGAACTGTTCTTCTAGTAGGGCTGATTCTGAAATTATTGCAGAATCAAGAATGCTCAGTAGCCAATATGCTGCCTCTGTTACGATCATGTCTCGGAGGTTAATGGTGAGGGTAGGTGAGATTGATCATCTTAACATTCAAATATCTGAGTTACGACAGGAGTTTGCTAAAAAGGATAGAGAGAATAAAAGGCTACAGCAAGAAAACAAAGAGTTAAAAAGATTTGCAAATTGGTATGCTCATAATCTGCAACCACGAATAGAAGAGCTGGAACGAGAAAGGATTCAGATACAGGGTCAATATCGGCAGATAACAGCAGAGGTTCATCGTTTACTAGACAAATAGGGACAATCTACTGTTAATCTCGCTGGCTTCGTAAGAAAACTTTTGACAAAGCGTGTCCAGCATATCTTGTATTTCTTTTGACTAAATAAGATTTGAAGAGATAATAGTTTGTCTTCTTCTTTATGCTATCTCTATAAAATCAGTCTTAAACTTAATCCAATTTGTATTAAAACTTATTCTCATCTCTATAATTCATCTGCATTCCATCAACATTCTCGCCTTAAGTTTTCAATTCTTTTCTCAATGGCTCATTCTTCTAACATTTCTCTAGATCCATCCATGAGATATTCAGCACCTCAACCTCCTGTCCTTTCTGCAGCTGCCATTGGTGCCATGTTGCAGCAAGAAAATACTAGTATATCTAATAAGTCAGACTTCGATGCTATCTACGACTTGGTGAGTCTCGGGACTCGCTACTCATCCTCTATTGTTGCTTTTTCCCAGCGGGTACAAGCCAAAAACCATGAGGTTGAAAGGCTTAAAGAACAAATTGCTGTATTTCAATGAATTGTTCAAGAGTCTCACACAAGGGAAGGAATCCATCGGCAGAAGAATAAACAGTTGAAATCTCTATT
>QGSO01001860.1:0-17515 GCA_011037825.1 Carya cathayensis | reverse complement strand
TTAAAAAAACGTTCGAATGTAAAAAAAGTTTAATGTTCCAAACATCCGAACGTACAATTTACATTCGAATCTTACTCTCTTAACATTCGAATTAACGTCAGAACATTACGACACAAACGTTCGGACATTATTTCATTTTCGTTCGATTCGAATTTCGAACGTAACGTTCGCACGTATATACGTTCGAACGTTTACATTATACGTCCGAACTATAATCAACAAATGTTGCCTTTTATCATTCGGATGTCAGCTCTTCTTTTTTACGTTCGAACGTTATTTTCTGTGACAGATTCTAACCGTCACAGAAAATTCTACGTTCGAACGTTATTTCAAACGGCACATCCCCAACTATCACTAAAAATATTTTCTGTGACGCTTGTACAGTAAACTGTCACCAAATGTAATCCGTGACGTACATTACGTGACAGTGGTGGTGACGGTCAGAAACCGTCACCAAATGTATTTCGTGACATTTTTTCAATTTCTTGTGACAGTTTCATCTGTCACTAAAACCTATTTTTGTTGTAGAGTGTGAGAATATCTTATAACATTTATATTCTTAAACATGCCTAGAATATGATAACTAACCAATTTTATGAATTGGGCAGTATAAATTAAAAATATATATATATCATGCAAATTAATATAATTTATTTTTGCAAATGCATCTAATTTATTTTTAAATAAGAATATAATTTTATATTTAAGTGTTTTAATTATTTTCAACGACAACTTTATGAAGATATAAAGATTGTCAATGCCGATGGTATTTTAATTTCTTTTTGGTCTGTCACACTACAACAAAAAAAGGTTTTTAGGATGAATTAGAAATTGTCCCAAAAAGTGAGATTTTGAAACGAAATTCAAATTTCATTCTGAAAAAATGACAAAATGGTTAGACCGTTCGAACGCTCTACTTAGGGATGAAATTTTTTGTCCCAAATAAGTTAACCGTTCGACCGTTAATGATTCACCATTCGAACGTAATTTTGGCGCGCTAAGTAAATTTTTTTTTTAGGGAAATTAATACACCGTTCGAACGGTAATTCTAAACGTTCGAATGGTGCACATGCACCGTTCAAACATTATTTGAAAGGGTCGAAAGGTGACAAAGGTTTTAATTTTTTAAATTTTTTGCTAAATTATATTTAGATTAACTAGTAATTATAGGAAATTGGTTAATTAAATAATAGGAATAATCTAAATTAATAATTAGTTCAGAAAATATAAAATAATACTATTTCATACTTAAATACTGAATTTACAAAACACAAAATGTTGTCTATACAAAAAACAATAAATAACCAAATAAAAGATAGAAGGAAGTAATTAAGACCCTAAGTCTTTGCACACTTTCTCGACTGCAGCTATACGTTCCTCTATTTGTGTAAGTCGAATACTGATGGTGACCTGAGTCGCAGACATGGCAGCAAACTCTGTACGAAGCTCAGATACAGCAGAATGGATCTCCATACGCACTGCATCAGTTACTGCTGATGTCTGTTCGCACAATCCCAGCCATCTCCTCACGAGTAACATTGTTTACTGATGCTTCGGCCCGTGTAGATGTCTCAGCAGCTGATACTCCATGATCTCCCAGCTGTGCATCTCTCTGAGGATCAACCGGTTCTGGAACATGTCCACGAAGACGCAGTCTGGAGTGTCCCGTGCTGCGTGAGAGGGTGGTGTTGTTTATCGGTCCCATCGGCTCCCGTTTACGCTCGGCAACATCAGGCACAACACCAGCAACTAGCAAATATCGGGTGATCAGGATTCCGAATGGCAGTATATCCATCGAAATGTACCGAGACTCTGATTGAATCCTATCGAATATATACCCCACCAAGTTGATAGGAATGCCATGAGCGACCCGTATGATAAATTTCATCCGATCAATGCCAACCTCTGTCTTGTACTGCCGAGGGTCAATGTTATTGGCAATTATGAAATTTAAGATTTTAAAGAAAGAAGATAAATCTGGCTGTTTGATCCTCTTCATCCCGTCATACGGTGGAGCATCTAGACCAATAACCAAATCCCTCACCTCGTGATCAGCAAGGGTATCGACTTCATTAGTATAAACTGATGCCTCCTCCTCAGCTGTCTCCGCCTTTACTGAAGGATCAAACTCTCTAGGCACCACATTCAGATATGCATCTGGCAGCCTAGGAATACCGAGATGCTCAGCAAGTCCATCCCGTGAAAATACAACGGGTACTCCTCGGACAGTGATCCTGTAGGCCCCAGTCTCATCTGCGCTGGCACTGCTGAGTTCTCTATAGAACTCGGCAACAATGTCAATGTAGGAGACTGGCTCCCATGCTTCCTCCCGTTCATCCAGGATAGGTCCTCAACCACAATTACTGAAGACTGATGGCAATGAATGACCCTCCCAGAGAAGACTCTGGAAATCAGAAATCTTCACCAGTCGCTCCAGTGAAACTGTCCTCTCCCAAACTGGACCACTACTACTCTCACCAAGATTGCGTCGCTTATGTCCTGGCCTAGAAGTAGACATTATAATCAACATGAAATTTATAATTAAAAATTAGATATATAACATTAACAATAAAAATACAATAAATAATTATTTACAGTACTTTCAAACGAATAGCAATTTAATAACACTTGATATTGTGAACAGCATAATTTTTAATAAATAATCTCTCAATATCAATATTAATTAGATAAATATTAATATAAATATAATATTAAAAAAAACTTGTGGTAATGGAACTATAATATTGATGTATTAAATGTATAAAGGTCTATTATATTAAATTTAAATTTACCGTTCGAACGTCTAAACTATGGATCGAACGGTAAGCTAAACGTTCGAACTGTTAAAGTAACTGTCGAACGGTAAGTTAGGCCTACCGTTTGAACATCTGAAACGACATTCGACCAGTTAATGAATACCATTCGAACGCTGTTCATAGTGTTCGAACGGTATGCGAATCGATCGGGATTCCAGGCCGAGTCGACTCAACCATTGAAATCCATCAAATCGAATCCGTCGATTCGATGGATTTTACACCAACAAAAATGCAATAGAAACCTAAATAAACATTCCTACCATGGATTAAAGCAAATCTACCGTTTATTTTGATGTATAAATCGGTTTATCCTAATTCAAACAAATAATCTATCAAAAACCTAAATCTAAATGGTAAAAAGTTTTAAAAAAGAATAATACCGGTAGTTAGAGGGAGTGGCTTAGAGTGGGTACTGTTGACGGCGGCAAAGACGGCGTTGAACGGTAGAGATGGACGATTAACGGCTTAGAACGGAGGAAATGCACACGTAAACTTCCGTGAAAATGATGTCGGTGGCATCTTATATATGCAGTACCTTTCAAACGATAAGTTAATACCGTTTGAACGTATTAACTGAAATTAATTACCAGACTGTAATTAATTGAATAGAAATTTATTATATTATTATTAAATATAAATTAATTGAATATAAAGGTCAGATGTTCTTTTTAAATATTCAATTTAATTGAATATAAATTTATTAAAATATTAAATATAATAAATGCAATATAATTAATGTTATTATATTCTATTAAACACTATATATTATATTTATCATTTTTAATATAGTATATATTATATTATATTTAATTAAAATATATTATACTATTGAATATTATATAGTATATAGTATAAGTTATATGATATAGTATAATATAATATAGACTACTATATATACGACACTATGTTCATAGTGTTATATAACATATATGTGATATTAACTAATACATATATTTAATAGTAAATGTATTAGATGACTTGTTTAGTATATTTTTCATATTATATTACAGTTATAGGCTAATTAGATGACACTCTCTATTCTAGCACTATAAATGACACTATATATGATAGTATATATATGTTATATATATGATAATATAACATAACATGCTCAATTTTAACTTTTGTATCGTTATAATACACTCTAATTGCTAGTAGTATAGATGACACTATATATAATAGTAGATATCACATTATTATATTATATTATAATAATAATCTAATATTATTACACTATATATGCATGTAATACATATGACCTTATGCTATGATACCATATATATGTTATATATAGGCTAATATATATACTTGACTATTAATACTAGATGTAGTATGATATTTTATACTATATATGTCACTAAACTATATAATATATGTTTGATTATATATTATGATCAAATATTACTATGTTACTAAACTATAGTATAGTTAAAGGTATAGTGCAAAAAAAAGGTATATTTAAAAGTAATCAAATGAATTTTAATTAAAATACAAATAGTTAAGATTTAATAATACTTAAATACTTAATAGTTAAATTATTCAATTGAAGGTTAATTAAAATTCAAATAATATAGATTTAATAATACTTAAATATTTAATAGTTAAATTATTCAAATGAATTTTAATTAAAATACAAATAGTTAAGATTTAATAATACTTAAATACTTAATAGTTAAATTATTCAATTGAAGGTTAATTAAAATTCAAATAGTTATAATTAATAAAATGAATGTTAATTATAATACAAATATTCTATATTTAATAATACAAATACTTAATTAGCATATCTTGCAATATTGTTTGTTTGATACATGTTAAATATTGACATATCTTGCATTGGTTGTTCATCAAAATAAATCTTAGACCTGTTCGAGAGTTATCAATTCAGATGAATTGAAAGATTGATAACTCTTGAATTGTCCAAAGTAGACAGTTTGGAATTGTAAGATCATTCTCGCAACCTATCGAACTATATCTGTTATACATCCAACATTAAGATTTTGGCAGATTTATCCCTTGTTCTCCAGATATGCAGTTTCAGTGATGTTGTATCGACGATTAACACGTCGGTGCACACAACCAGACGAGCATATTTGGAGAACTATGGGGAGATGCTGCCGAAATTTTGTTGGACGTGACAGATTATAGAGAATAGGTTTGCGACTATGATCTTACAATTTCGAATGGGATATGACCAATTACCTGGTGAAAGGTGGCATACTCATTGATTTTTACATGATTGTGGTTAATACATGTTTGTTTGTTGATGCACACGTGATTGTTTGTAATGAATATAGTCAGCATGGATAAGAGTTAGATGCGAGTTAGCGATCGATTGGGTTAGAATTACAGCGTATATGCTGAAGGTGTTAAGAAATTCTTAGAGTTCGCATTGGGTACATGTGATAGTGATGGGAGTATTAGATGCCCATGTAAAGAATGCAGGAATTTGCGTTCTCATAAGATAGACTTGGTGAGGGAGCATCTGTTTGTCAAATGTATTGGCAAGGATTATACTGATTGGGTCTTACACAGCGAACCATATCCAACTTCATTCGAGGTTCCACCTGAAGAAGAAGAGAACGATGAAGATGTAGAACCAGATGTTTGAGATGAATATGATGAGGATGTGGAGGAAATGTTAGGTGACATCGGTGCGGGAATGTTTATGAATGAAGGTGACACGGACACATCAACTTCAAATGATGGAGGTCATAACACTTTTGCACGATTGTGGAATGATTCACAACGTGAGTTATATCTAGGATGCAGAAGACATAGTAAGTTATCATTTACTGTAAGACTGCTTCACATAAAATCAATATGCCGATTATCAATTAAGGCTATCAATATGTTACTGGAGCTGTTTATGGAGGCACTGCCATCAAATAATACTTTACCTCGTAACTTCTATGAAGCAAAAAAATTGAAACGAGGACTTGGATTTGATTACAATGTAATACATGCATGTAAGAATGACTGCATATTATATTGGCAAGAGAAAGAGCAGTTGAACGAGTGTCCCATATGCCATGAATCAAGATGGACATTAGACAAACAAAATGTACTGCAAAAGCTTGTACGCCACTTTCCATTGATATCTAGATTACAACGATTATATATGTTATGTGCAACAGCTGTAGACATGACATGGTACTCATCAGGCAGAGTTCGGAATGATGATATTTTGTCGCATCCTGCTGACTCCCAGGTGTGGAAGGAATTTGATCAGGAACACCCATGGTTTGCTGAACAACCTTGTAATGTGCGACTTGGGTTGGCAACAGATGGATTTAATCCGTTTGGAAACATGAGTACTAGTCATAGTACTTGGCCAATTGTACTTATGCTGTATAATCTACCACCGTGGAAGTGTATGAAATATCCATATTTCATGATGAGTTTGCTCATTCCAGGTCCGAAATCATCAGGAAATAATATAGACATACACTTACAGCCATTGATTGCAGAATTAAAAGATTTGTGGGAGAATGGGGTTGTCACATTTGATTCATCAACATGCAAGTCGTTTAAGATGCATGCTGCTGTGATATGGACAATAAATGATTTTCCAGCTTATGGGAACTTGTCAGGTTGGAGTACTAAGCAGAAAATGGCATGTCCAACTTGTAACAAACATACTAAATCTGAATGACTCACTTACGGGAGGAAATTATGTTTCATGGGTCATTGTCGATTTTTACCTCCTGACCATAGATGGCGGGGAAATTCACAAATGTTTGATGGTAATCTTGAATGGGGCCAACCTCCACCATATTTTTCTGGTGAAGATGTACTTGCACAATTTGTAGATGTTGGTTGTAATGAATTTGGTAAAAAACAATGAAAGAGAAAACGAGCTACATCTGAGTTGAATTGGACTAAGAAGAGTATATTTTTTGATCTCCCATACTGGTCAAAGTTAAAGTTACGGCATAGTCTTGATGTTATGCATATTGAAAAAAATATATGCGAATCCATATTGGAAAAATTGATGTCAATTGAAGGAAAAACGAATGATACATTAAACTTAAGGAAGGATTTGAAGTGGTTGGGAATAAGACCGGAAATGCAATTGCAAGAAAATGGTTCGTCCGTTTACATGCCAATTGGATGGTATACATTGTCAAGGAATGAAAGGGCTACATTTTGTGAGTGGATAATGAAAATTAAATTACCGGACGGTTATGCATCGAATTTGACAAGGTGTGTGCAAACAAATGATTGGAAAATAACTGGATTAAAAAGTCATGATTGTCATGTCCTTTTACAGCGTATCTTGCCTATTGGTATCCGTGAGTACTTAACAAGAGACGTGTGCGTGGCTTGGACTGAGTTGGGTTTATTTTTCAAGGATTTGCTAGGACTTGCATATGTAGAAGCTTTAGATCGAATGGAATGGGAAATTACCATAATCTTGTGTAAGCTAGAAAGTATTTACCCACCGTCATTCTTCGACGTCATGGTTCACCTAGCCGTCCATTTGCCACGTGAGGCTTGACTTGCAGGACCAGTTCAGTATAGATGGATGTATCCCATTGAACGATTCCTTGGGAAGTTGAAATGTATAGTTGGTAACATGGCTCACCCAGAAGGATCAATTGCAGAAGCCTATATTGATGATGAGTGGCATACCTTCCGTTCCAAATATTTCCACGGAGTTGACACTAGGTTTGATCGACTGGAAAGAAACTTTGACTTGACCGAGCAAGACAACGAAATGAGTTTTCTGTGTTTTCCCAACAAGTACGTCCACTTGGTGCAATGCGTGGTTATGACTTATGTGGAAGAGAGTTTGAGAAAGCTCAGTGGTACGTGCTGAACAATTGCCCTGAAATAGAGAACCACTTGAAGTAAGTTATAATATTTTCTTAATCTAATATTCGCACATTTACTTTCACGAAAGTTTATGGATATAAAAGAATTGTGGTAATTATCAATTTCAGTGATCATATTAACATGCTCAAGGAACTAGAAGTAAATGATATAAATCAGAAATATGAAGAGGAGTTCCCGAGATGGTTTGAACAATGGGTAATGACATTACATATGCTTTACTCATCCAATAGTTCATTAAATATTGATTATTTATTATTGATATAATAGAAGTTTTACACAATATGTAGGTTGTACAAATGCATGCAAATAATCCAAACGATATATCGGATGAACTGTATGCATTAGCGCATGGCCCATCGAGGCGCGCTACAAGATATTCTGCATGTATGTCTCAGGGAAGTAGGTATCACATAGTGGAACGAGATTGTTATAGGAAAACACAAAATAGT
Source organism: Carya cathayensis (assembly GCA_011037825.1). Lineage (NCBI taxonomy): Eukaryota > Viridiplantae > Streptophyta > Magnoliopsida > Fagales > Juglandaceae > Carya > Carya cathayensis. The sequence continues at coordinate 9,411 of QGSO01001860.1, read as the reverse complement.
GGTGTCCTAGTAGAGGGAAGTCATGATGGAGAAAATATTGATTTCTATGGAATTATTGTTGATATTATTGGAATGAAATATTTGGGAGAGCTTGCGGTGTATATGTTTAAGTGTGATTGGTGGGATTTAAGCAATCCACGAACTGTAGTCCGTGATGAAGAATATTTTTTGAGTATTAATACATAAAAAAATGGTATGAAGATGATCCTTTTATTTTAACTTCTCAAGCATCTCAAGTATTCTACTTAGATGACCCGAAATTAGGAAATCAATGGCAAATAGTACAAAAATATTCTCCAAGAAATATATATGATGTTATCCCTCAGGCGGAAGGGCGAGATGAAGAAGCAGATGATCCCTCTACTCAATAAGCATACCAAGAGAGTCAGTCCGTGTTTAATTTGTTTGTGGATTTGAGTCAGGATGAGATGATTCCATTAAATAGAGAAGATATTGAGGCTGAAATTGTTGATGCGACAATTGAGCAAAATGTTGATTCCACTGAAGTATCTACAGATGATGAGACTGAATTGTCAAATGATATTGATACAGATAGTTTTATGAAATTATGCCTCCGAAGAGAAAGGAAGTTCGCATCCCATCTCCACCTGTTCCTAGCTCTCTTTCAGACTCACCATTAGAGATTGACTCCATAGAACAAGGTAAAATTCTAATACTCATAAAATTTATTAATTAAAGTTATAATAGAAAATTGATTACAATGTTATATATCATGATGACTTCACAGTACAATCTCTTTAAGGTCGAGGCACTACTAGAGGCATGACATTGGAAAAATATCGTAAGGTGGGTAAGATCAAAGTTAACATTCTTGATGAACATACCGAAGGCGAAGGACAACCAGCAGCTTGGCTTGCATCGCATGTAGGTGCTTTTACACGAACTTATACACCTTTGGCAACAAGTTCATGGAAGAAAGTCCCCCAAGATGTTAATGACCTTATCAAGAAGCGTTGTTTGGTAATGTTTAAAACACGAAATTTAATTGGTAAATTTTTTTATTTTACTTAAAGTTAGAATACTATAAATGATAATATCTTTGTCTAAATTGTTTTTTGTAAGGATGATTTCGAATTAAATTTTGGTCGGAGGGAGGAGCGTAAAACTGTGGAAGGGTTTATGAGTAATGCATTCTGCAAATATAAGGCGAGGTGTCATAAGCATTATAATAAGTTTGAGAATAGTGAAGATGCACGCCAACATCCATTTCAAGATGTGCAACCTTATAATTGGAAAAAACTTTGTGACATGTTTGAAGATCCATCATATAAGGTATAATTAATTTAATTATTTTAGTCGTCCTATTTTTAATTTCGCTTTCTAATATTTTCAATTCATATGTAGGAGCGAAATTCTATAAACAAAACAAATAGATCAAAATTGAAAGATTACTCATCATGCAGGATCAAGATCTTTCCACCGCCTCTCTAAGAAATTGGTATTGCTATTTTTTTATTTGTATATAGTTAAGTGAATATAAGAATCATAATGACTTTATATCTTAACAAATCTTTATTATAGCAAGATTCAGATGCTAATTATGATCTGACAAAATTATATGTTGCATCACATACTAATCGTAATGGAGAGTGGAGTCATCCCGATGCTCGTGAAAATTATATAAGTATTATAATTTGTTTTAAATAAATATATTCGAATATTTTTGATGATATTAACTCTTTATCTTATGTGTATGATAAAATGGTTGCCTTGCGTGCTGAATCTGCGTCAGAACAAAATTCCTCAAATAATGATGTTGAGAGTTTTACACAAATTCTAGGTGAATGTTTAGGATATTTGAGGGGTTTGAGTCATTGTGTAAAACCTTCTCCCTCTTCCTCTTCTTCCGGGTCTGCCTCTATAGCGCAAGAGAATGCGAATCGCAGAATTGAAGAATTAGTTGCAAAACAGCGTGAGTTAGAGGCTCAATTGGCGAGACAAGGAGACATGGAGATGCGCCTCAAACAACATGAAAAAGAACAAGTAGAGTTCAGGAGAGATATGCAACTCCAAATGCAGCAACTTATTTAACAGTACAGGCCTCCAAGCAACTGATGGTTTTTTACGTCTAGCTTATGACATTATCTAATTATGTATGAAAAATGCCAGTCTCATGGTTGTTTATTAGCTCGCACTTATTATAAAAATTTTGTGAGTATTAAACAGTTTCTAATTTATGTTTTTCAAATATTACGAATGTCTATTTAGTTTTTTTATTATTATGAGGTTTTAATAAAAATAGAAGCCGTTCGAACGACCATGTCACGTTCGAACATTAATGAGTAGGCCGTTCAAACGATACTGTAACGTTCAAACATTAATGACCAAGACGTTCGAACGATATCAGATAATCAAAAAAACGTTCAAACGCAATTTATTACTGTAGTGTTCGAACGTTATCATAATCTATGATCGTTTGAACGTATCTTGATAACTGTTCAAAAGATGTACTCACGTTTGAACATTAAATATGAACCATTCGAACGTCATTCTGGAACGAATTTTAACCGTGACAAAAAATGTCATCGTTCGAACGGTATCGAATGGTCAATTTTAAAATCGTTCCAAAAGATATATTTTGGGACGAAATGGTGATTTTCGTCCCAAGATATCTTCTGGGACAGTGATGTTGGGACGACCTTTTTCGTCCCAAAAAATTTTCTAGGATGAAATCTCTACATTTTGGGACAAAAATTTTCGTCCCAAAAAATCTTTTTTGTTGTAGTGCGATCATATGATTCAATCGGTTTAGCTTTTAACCAATTTAAATTGAATAATCTGAATAGTGCCATCTTTTCCAGCCATTATATAATTTGTTCTCTTTCTCTAAGTAACTTTTTAAGGTATCCATCCACAATTCCACTTGCTTTGCTGCTTTACGCATTGAACATCCAACCACCAAATTTTCCACACTAGGAATATTAACAATCAATATTATTGCTTGCCGAAACATGGAAACTGGCACAAATTTTACAAATTCCATTGCTATAGGAAGACAATAGGTTTGAAACTGTCAATAAATGATACAAAAGCATATAATACAAACGTCTAAAGATGCCCAAAATAACTCAGGTCTCATGCATCATACTTACGTACTCTACAATGGTGTTTGCAGTTTTGTTCATCTTCCTATTTCCTACTCCCTAATCCTCGGTTAGAGCAATATTAACCTACAATCTACTTTTCTATCTCTTAATAACAATTGCCATCCTATTTGGGGTAAGTAACTACAAACACTAGTACATACAATTTTGCCAAAGTAAAGGTCAGTTCATGTCTAAACTCATATCATAACTTTCACATTTCCAAAGTCAACTCATAATAGATTACCATGTAATGCAAGACTCTTTTGTGCCAATGAACAAACTCATTCACATCTATCCAAACGATACAGGCATGTATGTATATTGTACCTAATAGTTCTATCCTGATACTTCATTTGCAAGGCCTCTATGGTTGCTTAAAGATGTGTTTCAAAGTTTTCCTGCGCACAAAATTAAATCCAAAATACATTACCACCATACCCGGGTATCAAATCATCGAAACCTGCCGGCACACCCTTCACCTCTGTCTTCGATCCCCTTAGGCCAGAACCTTTTGACTCACTCCCCTTGGGCTACAACGCCAAAACCGACGCAAAAACATTTTCATACTTCACCCTCGAAGCCGAAACTGCACAACCTTGTTAGGCTCAATTTCGAACAATTGAAGGAAATCATGGACCAACAAATTTCGAGCTTGGCATGGGTTTTTTATTTCCAAACTTAAAATCATTGAAATTTTGAATGAAAAGAGTATACCTAGATTTAAAATCTCATTTCTTTTCAAGAGAGAGATCAAGCAAAAAATAGGAAAAACAAAGATAGATAAGGGGAGAGAGAGAGAGAGAGAGAGAGAGAGAGAGAGAGAGAGAGAGAGAAGGAATGAAAATGGACGAGAAATCTGGAGAATGGAGAAGAATAAGATGAAACGGTGCGTTTGCATTTTTCTTTCATATCCTTAAGTTTCATTTCAATTTCCTTCCCGCTCAACACATTCACTTTTGTCAGATTGAAACACACCGTTTCAATAAACGGATTATTTTTATCAATTGGTGCATAATCGGTCCCCAAACTGCTTGCATTAAGACTTTTCCATTTCAATAAGAATGCCCTTTATATATTTCTTGACTTCAGGATACTAATTAATTGTTCATCTCTTGTGTACGTACCATTACAAACTTCATATAGGATTCTTAATCATCTCTTAGTTTTTTTCTATTTAACTAAATAAAATTAGCAACGAAATAATTTATTTTTCAAGAAAGACACATACCTTTGTTATTAGAAACTTTTCCAATTGGTCTAGATCAATTGACTATAGTCAATCTGAAACCTACCATTTTTTCTAGCCATCATATAATTAATTTTGTCCTCTTTGTTGAACCAACTTTTACGACTTTCATTCTTTGAACGGAAGAAACTAGGTTTGAAACTGCCAGTACTAAACGACAAAGAAGTAGGGGTGGTAATATATTATATGATCCGTTAATTCAACACGAACACGACACGATAATAGCGGGTTAGGGTTTACTCTTAATGAATTCGGGTAAAAAAAGGTTGACCTATTAAGACACGATTGCTTAACGGGTTGATAACGGGTCAACCCGTTATGACATGTTAAGAAATTTAAATTTATAATTATACCCTGATACTAAAAAGTAAAATTGTTAAAATTTCAATTTCAATATTTTTATTTTTTGAATTGTAATTTTAGACTTGTGGTTAATTTTATAATTTTTATAAATATTGTGATTTTAAAATTTATATAAAATTATGCTAAATTTAATCATATCAAATTGGTTAATTTCGGGTCTATTCAACTCATTTACATAAACAGTTTGAAATGGGTCGTATTGTGTCGTGTTAACGTATTTCGTAATATTCATTAATGGGTCAAAATGGGTTGATACGACACGACCCGTTATGTTAAGAATCGTGTTAGGGTTTGAGATTTTGATACGATAGGTTTAACGGGTCATATTAGAGTTGAGTTATATAGTATAATATACATGATTTGACACGACATGAACACGACCCGTTAACACGATTTACCACCCCTACAAAGAAGCATATAATACAGACGTCTAAAGATGCCCAACATAAACGTAACTAAGGTTTCATTCTACCTGACATTAATGAAGTTTGTAGCTCATAGACAGAAAAATAGTTTTTTTACGTAGACTAATTTTGTTGCAAAAAATGTAAAATGCATAGTGATTATTTATTAGAGACTCATTTTGTATTTTTTGCAGTGAATTTACATAACATAAAAAGTCATTTTTTTTATAATGTGCAATTTTGTTCATCATCTTCCTATAATTTCCTACTCCCTAATTACCCCTTCTATCAGAGCAATATATTAACCTGAAAGCTACTAATTGTGTATCTAAAAATAACAACTACCAAGTGCCAACCTATTTTGGGGTAAGTAACTACAAACATGATAAGTATTGACACATGATCGTTCAACCCTCTTCATCATACTCTTCCTTATCCTCATCTGTTCCTCTACTTTCCAAAAAGCATATTTTCTCTGGTCTAAAATAATTATTTTAATTATTTTTAAGCCAAAAAAAAAAAAGATATGATCCTTTTCTTCCAACTATATATGTTTATTAAATAGGGAGAATCTTTGTAAAATAGAGTATCTTACAACTTTACTCCTAAATATATGAGCTTATTGAATCCTGCTAACGTAATGAATAAGGACACGCTTGCTTTCTGGCTATGGACATGATTGGTGGCGGACTAGCACACAACAGCAGCACGCCGGACTTTCCTTGGTCGTGAATATTGGGCAATTCCGGTGTAAAAACTATTACACAAATAACAAGCATTAACAAAGCTCCGTTTAGATGTTAAGAACATCTCAATTCATCTGTAACTAAAAAATGAAATAGTCTAAGAAAATCTTATAAGAGTTATATTCCTAAACGGGCCTTGAATCCGATATTAGTTAGTTCTATGCTTTGGGCAGTATAAATAAAAAATATATCATGCAAATTAATATAATTTATTTTTGCAAATTAATGCATGTAATTTATTTTTCAACAAATCTATTTATCATCCATTTTCTCATCGTCCTCTCATCATCTCATGATGTGGCATTAGATGATTGATTCACAAATAAAATATAATAAATAGTTTCAAATTATCTAATACCATATCATGAGATGATGAGAGGATGATGAAAATTGGAATAATAAGTAGCATTATTCTTTATTTTTTTTAATAAGAATATAATTTATGTATTCAACATCAAGTGTTTTAATTATTTTTACCAACAATATTTCTGTTTATAAAGAAGATAGATCTTCAAAAGATATAAACAACATCAATGATAGTATCTTATTCAACTAAACAAATAAACATTAGTACTGACACATGATCATTCAACCCTCTTCATCGTAATCTTCCTCATCCTCGTCTATTCTTCTACTAAAGTTGGCGAGTTGACTAGGATCAATGGCCATCTTTTCCATGTCAGATAAGGACCTACCAGGGTATTCAGCATGTTTCATTTCCAGAACGGGCTAAATAGATGAGCTGACTGTGCGAGCAGCTACAGTTGTCGAGTCCCATTCTCATCCAAGACCACATTCAAGTCAAAATTTCGAATGGGTGCATCTTCACCAACTAGAATTTGGTCTTGAAGTCCTTAGTTTCTCCCATTATTGAGCTGCTCAAGGCCAGCTTGGTTGTGCTTGGAAATTTTAGAATCATCTGCAAACCTCTCTGAGTGTACTGCCACCTTTCTCTCTACTATTTGACTAACCCACCCACAACCGCTACCTCTGCCCCTACCCCTTCCTCTGCCACTACTGGTTGAGTGGCCAGCCTCCTGCTGCAATAAAGCAAAATAATTCATCAAAAAATCTACTATATCAAAACAGAAGCTGATTAGATATTGTTTTGCAAGTTACATACATTGGTATTGAGTTACATACATGGGTATTCTCTTGCATTACATATCAAAACAATTTAAAAAAAAAACTCATCCAGTCATCATTGTGATTCTTGTCATCGTCAGTAACTTTACCGACCGATGAATCAAAGCATTAAATATTACTCATAAAATACCTCATACTTTACCGATGAATCAAAGTACGTATTAAATATTACTCCCAAACCTTCTTTTGGTAGCCGAGCAATCTTCACCAATAGCATCAGAACCACCTAGATCTGGAAATTTTCCGATGATATCCCGCAGAAAATAAAAAACATTAAGCCTTGTTTGCTTTCGCGACTGAAAACCAAAACTTCGAAAACTTTTTAAAGTTTTCGTACTTTAAGAGGTTTTATAAAAACAAACACACATTTTGATCTACTAGTTTTCATCTTAAAAGATCTCAAATTTCTTGTCAAGTTTTCATTTCTCTAGATCTCACCTTATTTCAATATTGTTCCCTCCAATAATATATTTTAAATACACAGTATATTGACATAAATACATACTGCAAAAAAGTAAAAGTTGTATCAAATGTGCAGCAAAATATTTGATTAAAAATAAAAATATTTAAACATAAGGTAAAGAAAGAAAGGAAGCAGCAAAAAAAAGAAAAATTGCATCATTGGTAAATAAATAAACAAAGGAAGCAACAAAATAAAAATTAACCAAATGGTTTAAAAAATAAAAAAGGAAGCAGCAAAAAAAAAGAAGTTGCACCATTAGTAAATAAATAAACAAAGGAAGTAGCCAAAAAAAAAATGACCAAATGGTTTAAAAAAAGGGGTAAAAAAGGAAGCAGCAAAAAAATAAAAAAATAAAAATTGCACCATTGATAAATAAATAAACAAAGGAAGCAGAAAGAACAATTTTTTTTGACCAAATGGTTAAAAAGAAAAGGAAGCAGCAAAAAAAAATAAAAATTGCATCATTAGTAAATAAATAAACAAATAAAATACTAATAAATAAACAAATAAAATACTATAAAAAATACTGCAAGTACTTGTGGGTACCATCATATTCCTATATATAACAAAGTCAATCTAATCTCATCTCATCTCTGAAAACAAATACATATTTCATCTAATCTCATCTTATATCATCTGATCTCAATATATCTCAAAAGATTTTATCTTATCTTATATCATCTCTGAAAACAAGTGAGTAAATGTATGGACGCACTGTTTCCTGTAAATACAATACTCTTTGGATGATCGAAATGAAACCAAGAATGAGGTTAAGCAAACCTAAGCCAAGAATATATATAGTAAGCCCAGATCTTAAGCAACACAAGACTTTTAGCAAGCTCAGATCTTAAGCAACACAAGACTTTTGTTCTCTCAGACATGAGATGCTGCACAGATGCTGCATGAAAGAACCCACGGGAACACATACACGCATCAACTTAACTGTTCCGTGAATAAAAGCCCGTTGCCCTCTCTCAAAGATCATAAAGTACATTTTATGAGCATTTGATCCCTGAAATAAAGTCAGAGAAAATGAGGGCAAATTAGATAACACTACTTAAAAGTTCATGGGTAACCTACACTACCAGTTGGAATACATATATAATAAACTCAGAAAATGAGGGCAAATTCTTCTGGACGTTAATGCTCATAAATATCTTCCAAAACATCATAAACTCTAGATGGCTGCTTCAAAACCCTGGCGTGCAGAATTCTCAACCAACAGTTAATTTCTTCCCAGAAAGACAAGCGTATTTTTATCAAACATAGCATGCTTTGTAAGCGAACGAATCCATTTTCTAAGTTATATCACATTGTTGAAGAGTTATAAAGACAACAGTTTCAGAAACTTTACCTTCAGTCAAAATGCCGCCCACGTAAAGATATTTCAGCATTTCATAGGAATCAAAGTAAAAATCCCAACTTTTCTTTTTTTTTTTAAAAAGGCAAAGAACACTCGATCGTAACGCACTGCAAGAAATCTCGAAGGCATTGACTATTGAAAACGGAACCCATTAGTACCTTACATAATCATTCCTAACTCAGAAGTTTAAACATGAGTGAAATACATACAACCACTGAAGAGAATGAACCTGACACAAACTGACAGAGAATGAATACTAACAGCAATTGATCAATGTAAAAGAAAATTCAAAATAAGAACTTTACGAAAAGGCTGCGTATATAGCGAGAAGTATTGAACCCAATTTACTGGAGTTTTTCATTACCCCTGGAAACAAGATAAGATGCCAACTCCGAAATACTTTTCATCCACTTTGTTTTGCAACCAAACAAGACATGTGCAAAACAGAAATGTAAAACATGTGGTAAAAATAATGAAGAGAGCATACAAATAAGAGTCTAGCGAGTCAGAAGGCAGAGGGAGGGGAAGACATTCTCTGCGCCTCCGGAACCAGGCGCAAGTTGCTTGGCGACA
>QGSO01001859.1:0-10926 GCA_011037825.1 Carya cathayensis | reverse complement strand
CACACTTTGCTTTTGAAAAATTTCAAACCTAATATTTTACTTTTTGCATATGACAAAAGGAGCACATTTTACTTTTTAAAATTTTCAAACAAAGACATCTTCATTTTGCATAAGTCAAGAAAAGCATCAATCACTTTTGAAATTATTCAAATAAAACACGCACATGTGAAAGATGACAATCAATCATCTTTAATATTTTCAAAGTTCAAACCTTTAATCATGGCATGCACATGTGAAAGATGACAATCAATTATCTTTCAAAATTTTCAAAATATTCATGCACATGTGGAAAATGTATTTTAATGCTTTATGATAAAATATTAATTTTTGAGCCTTAATCCTAATTTCGAATTTTGAAGAGATTTACAACATTACTCTATGACTTTAATGTGAACTTGTTCCCTTCTTGATCATGCTTGGTTCCTTGATGTACTTGACTCCATTGTGTGGACAACTTGAGCTTGAGACTCCTTCATTCTTTGAATTCATTTGTTATCATCAAAATCCATGTGTAAATATATAATTACACAAAACTTGAAACCTTAGGTTCAACATGAAAGATGACAATCAATCATCTTTAATATTTTCAAAATTTAAACCTTTAATCATGGCATGCACATGTGAAAGATGACAATCAATTATCTTTCAAAATATTCAAATTTAATTTTCAAAAATATTCATGCACATGTGGAAAATATATTTTAATGCTTTATGATAAAATATTAATTTTGAACCTTAATCATAATTTCGAATTTTGAAGAGATTTACAACATTACTCTATGACTTTAATGTGAACTTGTTCCCTTCTTACTCATGCTTGGCTCCTTGATGTGCTTGACTATATTGTGTGGACAACTTGAGTTTGAGACTCCTTCATTTTTTGAATTCATTTGTTATCATCAAAATCTATGTGTAAATATATAATTACACAAAACTTGAAACCTGAGGTTCAACACTAATATTTTTTTAATTCAGAGTTTTTTTATAGTAGAAAAACCAATTATTTCGGTAATTATGGACCGATAACGACGTGAACTGGGAGGGCATATGGGCCACATAAGCGCACAAATATGACAAGGCGAATGGTCTAGCCCAAAAAGGTCCCCGAACGGAGCCTATGAAAGCGAGTTGTTCGGAATGTTGGGCTTAAATTTTTGTGAGCAAAGATCTGTGGAGCTCAATGACTTACAAACTACACTGACGATTCCCACCAAAGAAGCCCACATTGAACCGAGCAACCAAGTAAATCCTTTTATTCTTCATTAAAAGAATTTCTTATGGAGGGCTTGTAGTCACAGTCTACCTACAAAGAATCATTTGTTTAAATGCAAAATAATTGCTACTAGCCTTTGTCCCTTATGTAATGAAGTAGAGGAGGATTTATTTCATATTCTATGCAAGTGTTCAGCTGTTCAAAAAGTTTGGGAGAAATTCTTTGAAAATGACATGGTTCTGTTGACCTCTTATGTAAAGTTTGATTTGTAGTCTGGGCACTGATGCAGCAATGTGATTCTAATATCCTTACTAGAGTTCTGATTATTGCTTGGGGTATATGGAGATTCTAGAATTTGAAATTGTTTCAACAAACTGAACTCACTATCTATGAGATTGTGGATAGTTGTTTTGACTATGTTGAAAATTATAAGCTGGTTGAGAACTGTGACGCCCCCAAATTCTGCTTGGGATTGAACGGACATTTGAAGCGTCGAGACATGCAACACAAGGTTACCTGCCCCCGTTCATGACATATAAGATGCAATGTTCCTAACATGCATCTAGCATTATGCAATATTCGCAGCGGATAATTTTTTTTCTTTAGCAATACTATGCACCAAACTAAAAATATCCCAAATACTTGAAACATATTTCATACATAAAGGCATACTAAAAAGCCGTGATCACCACACTAGTCCAAAATGGTTGTGATCAAAAGAATACTTGAAATACAACTCCAAAAGTACAAGTATTAACCTGAGTTAAATACTATACCATCATCAACATCGCACCGTGGCCTAGTTGACCGTATTCAGTTGGTCAGATTCCAATTCTCCTTTGGGTCCTGTAACAAGATCTACCATTCGGGGGGAATGGTAGTTGGGACTACCACAGTGAGATTTGATTACAAATCTCAGTAAGTTAACATAAAACTCACACACAGGTTAAAGATGCATGCATGGCAGTAAAAGCATAAATGCATAAGTATAGTCTACATAAGCATAGCATAACTTGACATATAGCATGACATAACCAGAACTTAAACGTGAACTGAACTTGACTTAACATGGCATGAACTTAAGCTTAAAACATAACATGAACAAGTGAAACATAACATGGACTTGAAATATAGCATGAACGTAAACATGCATAACATAAATAAGAACTTGAAAATAACATAAACTTGAACATAACATGACATGAACATAACATATACGTGAGCATAACATAACATGGACTTGATCTAAAACTTGACTTATCATGTATTTGATCTGAAACTGGACTTAACATAAACTTGGAATATTATTCAATTGTCTTGATTAATAACGTGCATTAATACGTACTCCACAGTTGTTGTGGCCCCACGTATTCAAGTAACATAAAATATAATACGTACTCCACAGTTGTTGTGGCCCCACGTATTCTACGTGTCACAATTGCTGTGTCTCACGTAGTGTATGCTCCACAGTTGTTGTGGCCCCATACTTCATGCTCCACAGTTGTTGTGGCCCCATGAATACACATAACATAAAATATAATACGTACTCCACAGTTGTTGTGGCCCCACGATTATAGTAACATAAAATATAATACGTACTCCACAGTTGTTGTGGCCCCACGCATTATAAGTAACATAAAATATAATACGTACTCCACAGTTGTTGTGGCCCCACGCATTATAAGTAACATAAAATATAATACGTACTCCACAGTTGTTGTGGCCCCACGCATTATAAGTAACATAAATATAATACGTACTCCACAGTTGTTGTGGCCCCACGCATTATAAGTAACATAAATATAATACGTACTCCACAGTTGTTGTGGCCCCACGCATTATAAGTAACATAAAATATAATACGTACTCCACAGTTGTTGTGGCCCCACGCATTATAAGTAACATAAAATATAATACGTACTCCACAGTTGTTGTGGCCCCACGCATTATAAGTAACATAAAATATAATACGTACTCCACAGTTGTTGTGGCCCCACGCATTATAAGTAACATAAATATAATACGTACTCCACAGTTGTTGTGGCCCCACGCATTATAAGTAACATAAAATATAATACGTACCCCACAGTTGTTGTGGCCCCACGCATTATAAGTAACATAAAATATAATACGTACTCCACAGTTGTTGTGGCCCCACGCATTATAAGTAACATAAAATATAATACGTACTCCACAGTTGTTGTGGCCCCACGCATTATAAGTAACATAAAATATAATACGTACTCCACAGTTGTTGTGGCCCCACGCATTATAAGTAACATAAATATAATACGTACTCCACAGTTGTTGTGGCCCCACGCATTATAACGTAACATAAAATATAATACGTACTCCACAGTTGTTGTGGCCCCATACTTCATGCTCCACAGTTGTTGTGGCCCCATGAATACACATAACATAAAATATAATACGTACTCCACAGTTGTTGTGGCCCCACGATTATAAGTAACATAAAATATAATACGTACTCCACAGTTGTTGTGGCCCCACGCATTATAAGTAACATAAAATATAATACGTACTCCACAGTTGTTGTGGCCCCACGCATTATAAGTAACATAAAATATAATACGTACTCCACAGTTGTTGTGGCCCCACGCATTATAAGTAACATAAAATATAATACGTACTCCACAGTTGTTGTGGCCCCACGCATTATAAGTAACATAAAATATAATACGTACTCCACAGTTGTTGTGGCCCCACGCATTATAAGTAACATAAAATATAATACGTACTCCACAGTTGTTGTGGCCCCACGCATTATAAGTAACATAAAATATAATACGTACTCCACAGTTGTTGTGGCCCCACGCATTATAAGTAACATAAAATATAATACGTACTCCACAGTTGTTGTGGCCCCACGCATTATAAGTAACATAAATATAATACGTACTCCACAGTTGTTGTGGCCCCACGCATTATAAGTAACATAGAATATAATACGTACTCCACAGTTGTTGTGGCCCCACGCATTATAAGTAACATAAAATATAATACGTACTCCACAGTTGTTGTGGCCCCACGCATTATAAGTAACATAAAATATAATACGTACTCCACAGTTGTTGTGGCCCCACGATTATATGTGTCACAAATTCTGTGTAACAGATAATTATTCATTAGAGATTAAACCATGCGTAACAGATAAACATGTAATGACATAGATGACATGGCATATACGATAACATACATACATAAATTGTAGTTCCCTTACCCATCACACATACACAATAAACTGATAGTAAGTTAGAGGCTAACTTACCTCGATCGTCGCGTTCTATGAGAATAGAGCGCGAAACACGAGGAACTGCACAACAGCTGGAAGAGGAACACTCAAGTCCTTAAGATTTTCAATTCTGAATTTAATTGCATATTATGAGCACTTGCAACACCACGGGCAACGTGAGGTTTCACTATACCCAGAAGAGATAATTTGACTTCAGAAAGCCTTTGCACTAAAACAAGTTCATTAAAATTATCAATAATAACCAAACAAACAATTCCTTTCTCAATCCATATACTCTTAGCCATAGTCAACCACAAGATGACACAGTCACCCCGGACTATAATCCATAACACCACTGCTTCGGGACACTGTCATACAGTTTCCCAACACTACACCATACGCTCTACACTTCTCTGTTACGCCATCCAACCCTTCGTGACACGCCATCCGGTGTTTCACGACTTAATACAGAGTACACTCACGTGAACTCTCTTCCATCCACACTACAATACCCATCACTGCGATACACGTCTCACGGTGCATCGCTACGCGACACGGAGTACGCGCCACGCGTACTCCTTTCGCTACAACACTCATCACCCCGACGCACATCACACGGTGCGTCACCATACAACACGGAGTACACTTCACATGCACTCCCTTCATTCTACACCACACACACTACAGCGCACGTCGCACGGCGCGTCGCTGCTTTACACAGAATACGCTACACGCGTATTCTCTTCACACAACCCGCCGTATCACATCTACGGCATCCATCTCACGCCTATACTTCACAGCACAGTCCACAAAACTACAAAATCAAGCCCAACACTTCACAACCACACTTCGCTTCACAACTACGCAGCGAACTCCACAAACACTAACTACACAGTCTACAACCAACCAAATCAACTATGTTAAACATAAATAACTAAAGATAGAGGGTTATACCATCGACGGGATAACCCGTGCGTCGCTCGCTGCTCGTCACGAACATGCGTCGGAGGAGCGTACGTGGCGGTAACACCGCGTACGGTGGCTGTCCACCACATAAAGTGGTAGTTTGGGCTTGAGAAAGGCTAGGCGTGGTCTTGGAAGACTCACGGTCGCCTCGTGGTGGTCAAAGGTGACGGAGCACGGCGGCATCACGCCGTGAACAGTAAATCCGAACGGTGAGCGGAGGAGACGCGAGGTAGCGAAAAGCCATAGAACTTCATGGCAAGCTAGGGAAAGGTAGAGGAACATGTGGTGGAGCTGTGGTGGCGAGGTGGTGGTCGGACGGTGGCTAACGGCGGCGGATCGGCCGTTTGAAACCATTTTTGGCCTTGGAGAGTGCGGGAGAGTGTGAGCTCTACGAAGCTCCGTTGGCCATGAAATTTCTTGGAGAGGTTCATGAGGATGAGAGGAACAAGATGGTGGTGGTGAAACACCACGGGTGGCCGTGTACGGCGGCGCACGGTGGTGCAACCGAACGGGTGTTTTGAGAAACCCATATGAGAAAGAGTGAGAGTTAGGGAAAAAGAAAGACATGGGGAGGAAGCCCTTGATGTGGTGAATCCAATGGTGGTGCTTGGTGGCTGATTTGGCCGTGTATGGTGGTCCAAAATGGTGAAAAGCCTTAAAGACCCATTTGTTTGGAGGCGAGAGTGGTGGCTAACGGTGGCTCGGATGGAGGTGAAACTTGGAGGGGATGTTCACCGGTGAGAGGGGAAGAAATCTGGGTGGGTGGTGTAGGCCACGCCGCCGGCGAGCGGCGGTTCTGGGCGGAGAAAGAAATCGGCAACAGGGGAGAAAACAGGGCAGGGGCAGCAACTTCCGGGGGCTCGTGGCGGCTAACGGCTGGTCCGATGGCTCTGAAAATTGGTAGGTATGAACTCTGGTGGAAGGGGAAGAGAATGGCGGGGGTGGTGTGGGGAAGAGAATGGCGGGGGTGGTGTATGACACCTCCACCGGACGGCGGAGAAACGGCCGGCCGAATGGGCGGCGACGGTAAGGAGGAAAACAGGGCAGGGCAGCAACTTCCGGGGGCTCTTGGCGGCTAACGGCTGGTCCGATGGCTCTGAAAATTGGAGGGGATGAACTTTGGTGGGATTGGAAGAGAATGGGGGGTGGTGTACGACACCTCCACCGGACGGCGGAGAAACGGGCGGTCAAAGGGGCGGCGACGGTAAGGAGAAATGGGGAAGGGAAGAGCATGGGGAGAGAGAGAGAGAGGAGAGAGAGAGAGAGAAGAGAGAGAGAGAGAGAGAGAGAGAGAGAGAGAGAGAGAGAGAGAGAGAGAGAGAGGAAAGAGAGAGAAGAAAAAGGAAAAAGGAAAAAGTGAAGGAAAAAGGGTAGGGGCCTAGGTAATTAACTTCAATCCTACGCTTCGGGATCCTCAAATAAACCAACGATGAGTTAAAACACTGATTTGAAAACGCGTAAGTGTTTTATTTTAAATAAAACATTTAAATAAAACACTACGAGTAATTAAGGTAGAATATCATTTTATAAACTAAAGTTTATAAAATAATATTTCCTCATCATTATTTAAAATGATAAAGTACCGTTAATTAATCGAAGAAGATAAAATCATTTAAATTAATAAAACACTTAATTACAACACTGAGAGGAATTAAGATAGAATATTATTTTATAAACTAAAGTTTATAAAATAATATTTCTTCATCATTATTAAAATGATAAAGTATCTTTAATCACTCAAAGAGGATAAAACCATTTAATTTAAATAAGAGTTTTCAACGTAAAAAAATAAACCTCTTAATATCTTAAAACAACTAAAATATTTAATCTAAGTAATTATCCACAATTATAATATTTTCAGAGCTCATTAAATTATTATAATTGTGCTATTTTAAAAACAAGCTTATCTAATACTTTGAAATTCGGTGGATAAGATCCGGAATACGCCATCGAGGTACAACGCTTAGGATAAATCTGTTCATGATTTTACAGTTGTCGGTGAAGAACAAAGTAACGTGATTTACGGAAAAAGATAATTATGCATGTGATTTCGGGTGAGGGTAGAGACGAGAGAGATAGTGTGACGCCCCCAAATTCCGCTTGGGATTGAACGGACATTTGAAGCGTCGAGACATGCAACACAAGGTTACCTGCCCCCGTTCATGACATATAAGATGCAATGTTCCTAACATGCATCTAGCATTATGCAATATTCGCAGCGGATAATTTTTTTTCTTTAGCAATACTATGCACCAAACTAAAAATATCCCAAATACTTGAAACATATTTCATACATAAAGGCATACTAAAAAGCCGTGATCACCACACTAGTCTAAAATGGTTGTGATCAAAAGAATACTTGAGATACAACTCCAAAAGTACAAGTATTAACCTAAGTTAAATACTATACCATCATCAACATCGCACCGTGGCCTAGTCGACCGTATTCAGTTGGTCAGATTCCAATTCTCCTTTGGGTCCTGTAACAAGATCTACCATTCGGGGGGAATGGTAGTTGGGACTACCACAGTGAGATTTGATTACAAATCTCAGTAAGTTAACATAAAACTCACACACAGATTAAAGATGCATGCATGGCAGTAAAAGCATAAATGCATAAGTATAGTCATACATAAGCATAGCATAACTTGACATATAGCATGATTTAACCAGAACTTAAACGTAAACTGAACTTGACTTAACATGACATAAACTTAAGCTTAAAACATAACATGAACAAACAACATAACATGAACGTGAAACATAACATGGACATGAACATAACATAACATGAACGTGAGCTTGAACATATCATAAACGAGAACATAACATGATGTGAACATGAACTTGGAACATAACATGAACATGAACATAACATGTACGTGAGCATAATATAACATGAACTTGATCTGAAACTTGACTTATCATGCACTTGATCTGAAACTTGACTTAACATAAACTTGGAATCTTATTTAATTGTCTTGATTAATAACATGCGTTAATACGTACTCCACAGTTGTTGTGGCCCCACGTATTCAAGTAACATAAAACATAATACGTACTCCACAGTTGTTGTGGCCCCACGTATCTACATGTCACAATTGCTGTGTCTCATGTAGTGTATTAACATAAAATATAATACGTACTCCACAGTTGTTGTGGCCCCACGCATTATAAGTAACATAAAATATAATACGTACTCCACAGTTGTTGTGGCCCCACGCATTATAAGTAACATAAATATAATACGTACTCCACAGTTGTTGTGGCCCCACGCATTATAAGTAACATAAATATAATACGTACTCCACAGTTGTTGTGGCCCCACGCATTATAAGTAACATAAAATATAATACGTACTCCACAGTTGTTGTGGCCCCACGCATTATATAACATAACATAAATATAATACGTACTCCACAGTTGTTGTGGCCCCACGCATTATAAGTAACATAAATATAATACGTACTCCACAGTTGTTGTGGCCCCACGCATTATAAATAACATAAAAATATAATACGTACTCCACAGTTGTTGTGGCCCCACGCATTATAAGTAACATAAATATAATACGTACTCCACAGTTGTTGTGGCCCCACGCATTATAAGTAACATAAATATAATACGTACTCCACAGTTGTTGTGGCCCCACGCATTATAAGTAACATAAATATAATACGTACTCCACAGTTGTTGTGGCCCCACGCATTATAAGTAACATAAATATAATACGTACTCCACAGTTGTTGTGGCCCCACGCATTATCATAACATAACATAAATATAATACGTACTCCACAGTTGTTGTGGCCCCACGCATTATAAGTAACATAAATATAATACGTACTCCACAGTTGTTGTGGCCCCACGTATTATCACGTAACATAACATATCTTATCTTTCTTAATGCATGAGATATTAATTAATATCATATACTTTTCTAACATGGCGTATACTTGTAAATGGCACAATATGATTTAATCATAAACATTTAATGGCATACATGTATCATATGGCATACTTAACATGGCATACTTATAACATACAGCATTGTATGACAGAAAAGATTGTGTAACAGATAAATATTCATGAGAGATTAAATCATACGTAACAGATAAACATGTAATGACATAGCATGACATGGCATATACGATAACATACATACATAAATTGTAGTTCCCTTACCCATCACACATACACAATAAACTGATAGTAAGTTAGAAGCTAACTTACCTCGATCGTTGCGTTCTATGAGAAAAGAGCGTGAAACACGAGGAACTGCACAACAGCTGGAAGAGGAACACTCAAGTCCTTAAGATTTTCACTTCTGAACTCAATTGCCATATTGTGAGCACTTGCAACACCACGGGCAACGTGAGGTTTCACACTAGTTTCAAAATCTACTGAATCTCGTGCTTTTCATCTTTCCATCATTGAGATTAATCTCCACCATAGAGTTATAATACAATTGTCGGTACCAAAGTCCCTGATCACATCTTGCACTCTAGCCATCACTGAATTCACCAAAACACTCCAACATAAAATTCATTCCTCCATCCACGAAATAAAATGGAGAATTTGTCAGCAAGAAAAGTTTCTTTCCCTTGTTCTTTAGCATCCTGAGAAACCGCAGCAGTTCCCCATTTTTAACTAGGTATCTAGAAGGATCAGCAAGAATTCCCCTGTGAACCAAGCCACTATGGTGGACATGCTGAATTGCATGATTTACGTCTTCATAGATGTAGCAAGCATCAAATTCCAGCTTTGCATCAACGAAATGTTGCACGATATCTGCAATAAGGCAGGCCTCACTAAAGCAGAAGAAATCCATCAAACCCACAAGCCCACGGGCTTGATCACGGCCAATGTGCCGCGTCCCGTATATCTCTTTTATTTCCTCCCTGCTGAGCTTGTGACGACCAAAGTAGCACCCATCTGGCTCAATAGACCCAAAGAAATCCAACTTCAAAAGACACCCTTTTAACCTATCATAGTATAGGCCT
The DNA here is from genome assembly GCA_011037825.1 of Carya cathayensis. Classification (NCBI taxonomy): domain Eukaryota; kingdom Viridiplantae; phylum Streptophyta; class Magnoliopsida; order Fagales; family Juglandaceae; genus Carya; species Carya cathayensis. The sequence continues at coordinate 492 of QGSO01001859.1, read as the reverse complement.
CTAATAGGAAAGGTCGGATTATATTCAAAGTTCATGCATATGTCAGGATACCTAAGCTCGTTAACCATATGCTCCTTTGCAAGATCATAAATCAAACTCTGCAAATCGGCAGAGTAATGTGCTAAAGTGTAATCATAGTCGAAGCCATAAACTTGTATGTTGTCCAACCTTAAGTTCTTATTTACATAAATGCCCTTCGGATTCATCTTAGGCGTTTCCTTCAGCGCCTCAGGAATCTTGTGAAAGCCCTGTCTCGCAGCATCAAAGGCATGCTGGATCTTCGCAATTTCATCATCAACTACCGCGGTATTCGGCTGAGCTTCATCATTCGACTTCAATTCAATTTGCCGGGACGAAGCAATCGCACTATAACCTCGAAGCTTGCTTCCTCCAAGCCCTTCTCCAACATAAATCGGCAAGCTCCGGACGGCGTCGTCGTTGTTAGAGACCAAAACAGCGACCCAATCCCTCCTTGGCTTTGGCCCTTTATAA